>JXSR01S039702.1:20697-33054 GCA_000969725.1 Ophiothrix spiculata | reverse complement strand
TATTTTTTCTATAGGCATATTCAGTTACCTTATTTTTTGTTTGTGCAGTTTCTAAAGATTGTTATTCCAATGTCAACAATTAAAATTCAAAACTAATGTCTATACCTGGTCCATACATGAAATGTTTCCAAGGACATTTCCGTTATTTAAAAAAAAAAGTCCAGACTTGTGGAATTGAATGTCATTTCAATATACGAATTTCAGAAGAAAATCCATTCTTTTGTAAATGTAAACTTTAAAAGTTTGTTGATCAGAAATAAAAAAATAACCTCCATAGAAAACTAACTTCTAGGATCTAAACTTGACCCAAGGCTTATCAGCTAGACATCTCCATACCAATCTGTTGACACCACAACATCTGTCAGCTAGGGGAGGAGTTTGAGCATGGATTCTCGTTTGAGCATACACTATTGCTACTGTAATGTGATGCTGGAATCATTATCATATTATGCACTATATAATGGTTCACACCCACTAAAACCTGCCACCGTTTGACAGAACTTGGTCAGTTATCCACTCTAATTTTGGTAAAACAGGCTGAGTGAACTGTGCCTTTAAGGTATGGTTTTATTATAATAATAATAATAATACCGGTGCTTATAGTGCGCAATTCCAACAGAGATGATCATTGCGCATAACAAAGGAATATATATAAATACAGAAAAAATATAAACAAAAATACATACAGACGTATCATTGGCAAAAACCCAAATATCCCCAATTTTGTTTCCATGCCGAAAATAAAAATGGTGGCAAATCTGTTATCTCCCCTTTGAATCGGATGTATTCCCATCCATTTATATGACGTGATAATAAATGGTATCTTTTAATCTCATTCTTAGTCAAACATCTTGATATATAACAAATTACATTTTAATCTGTTTGTCTTACAATTCAGGTTTACAAGACATCAATTCTGACCTTCAAAGACCGAGACAAATATGTTAGCGGAGAATACAGGTAAGATCGTCAAGTGAGTGCAAGAAAGTCGTATCTGCAATAGCTGCCGTTTTTCATAAATTTGGATTGCACACTGTATAATCTCCAGTCTTGGATCAGTGGTTCTTGAAATGGTTCTTTACCATCACCTGAAGAACCATTTCAAGAACCACTGACATAAGACGGAAATTTTGAGGGATTTTTCACATTCTAGTGACTAGGTGTTTAAAAATAAATACAAATTAGGGCAGCCATTGCAGATACGACTTTCTTGCACCCACATTTCACTTATGAGACGATGCTTGAAAAAAAAATGCAATTGATTCATTGTTTTTTTTCATGACTTTGTAATTCCATGCATCTTCGCATTTTTTAACCACCTAGATCGCTTGTCACTTTAAAGGGAATTTATACACTCCGCATGTCATATAATATAATAGAATATAGAATATAAAGTACGCAGAGTGGAAAATTCGTAATGCACTGGTAGTGTTGTATCCTGTGTTTGTTGTGTGACGGGCGTTTAGTGCGTATGAATATTATATGAATTAGTTGTGAATTTTGATGGCCATATAAAAGCCTGTTTTCTTTTCACAAAAGATGCAATATTACTTTTCTGGCGTACTTGAATTAGGTTAATAGATATACATTCAATTATGCTCGTTAAATGAGAGAAAATCAATGCAGGTGATGATTTATTTAGTTTAGCGTAGTTTTGTAATTTTGATGACCATATAAAAGCTTATTTCTTTTCACAAAAGATGCAATATTACTTTTCTGTCGTACTTGAATTAGGTTAATAGATATACATTCCATTATGCTCGTTAAATGAGAGAAAATCAATGCACTTGTGGTAAATTTTGACTGCTGTCCAATTCACTCGACCCCCGCAGACACAAGCATGAATTGGACGCGTCAGGTGATGATTTATTTAGTTTAGCGTAGTTTTGTAATTTTGATGGCCATATAAAAGCCTAATTTCTTTTCACAAAAGATGCAATATTACTTTCTGTCGTACTTGAATTGTCCAATTCACTCGACCTCCGAAGACATAGGCATGAATAGACCACTTTCGTATGTCCCATAATGCATCTTGAAAGTACCGCAAATACGGGAACTTTTGCGCAACCGACCATATTTTACGTTGTGCGCATATGGCGTTGTGCGCATATGGCGTTGTGCGCACAATGTATTAATATCATTCACATATGTGACGCGTGCTGTCGATATACGGTACTTTCAGCGTGAATAGGAAAATAGTCTATTGGACGCATCATCATTTTGAGTGTGCATCGGGCATTAGTGAATTGTGGATTCAAATCTGCTGATCAGTGTGTGTAGTGGTCTTGAGCAAATGATTAACTCTCATGTGAAATTGTTACCAGGCATTCCTCAATGCTGAGAAGGTAGCAGGGTTGAGGTGTAGAGATCTCTTCACTCCTTAAATTTTATTATTGGAGTCTGAACCATTCAGTTACACTGAGAGATACAGTTGTACAGTCTGTCAGTCCTCGTTTTACTATGACGTGACAGACCCCGGCGACAAATTGGTTATTTGACTGAGTTCGCGGCTATGTAGTCAGTCAAGTGCTATTTCTTGTGTATGCACAATTTGGCGGACAAATGTAAGATGCGTATTGTGCTGTAGTCAAGTGATTAGAACACCAGAACACAAAGTGGGGGGGGGGAGGGCAGTACACACTCATGCAGCGTAGGTCCACACTTGAGGCCTGTGTGCCGTAATCCTCCAACTTAACCAAACTTTTAACCCTAACACTTTTGACCACTTCTTCGTTTAAAGTCAAAAATCACGGGTTCCCCCTGGATTCGAACCCGGGACCCCCCCCCCCCCCCCCCCCCCCCAATTATCACTATGCCAAGCCACTGAGCAGGCGCTGCCATGGCAGTGATTTTGTGATCATAGCTAACTCGGGTCTATGACGTATTTGGACTTAGGGGAATTTCTTAACTTTGTGGAATGGGATATTGTGAGATTCAGTGGGGTTAGGGTTAGAGTGCAAATAGTTCCATTTCCTATCTGCACTTTCTTTAGTCTATAGACAAACCATGCACAGGCATGATAATTTTCAGATATCTTTGAGCTTGATTTAACCATTTTAGTGGTTTTTGGTTAAATTTTACCAAATTCATATTTTTCATGAAAAATCATTCTCATGCCTGAATGCAACAATTATTTTGATGATCTCTTCTAACATTGTGACACCTCAAAAATAGCTCAATAACAATAACATGGAGAGGTTTTACAGAAGGGGACCTACTGGGCGGCAATATTTCATGGAGGGTGGGCGATTAATATTAGAGACCGATTTTCAAGATCAAAATTTGCACAAAATTACCACGTAAGTTTAACAATTACGACAATTTACTTTTATATGGCCGCCGATAACCAGAAGTACTGAACATTTTTGCATCATTTCCAGGATCGCAACCTCATTGATTAACTTCCGGTACCATTTCCTGTTACTTGGGATTGTTGGTTTACTTAATGATATACGGAAGTGCTTCAAAATTGAATGTTTTAATAATAATAAAAAGTAATAATAATGACATTTTTACAGCGCCTTTTAACCAAATAGGATACAAAGCGCTCATAATTCGCTGCAGGTAGATCGTCACAACCATTTCACTTCACTTTGAAGTGCTTCCGAAGAGCACATTCTATTGGTATTTCGGTTGTAATATTCACCCTTTGTGCAGCTTCCCATAACCTGGGTGGGGGCAGACAAATCTAATGACAGTTTTAGATGCAGGCGGAAGACCGGAGTACCCAGAGAAAAACCTATGGAAGCGAGTATAGTCTGTAAACCAAATGCACATACGCTAACCCGCTTTCCCTGTTTTTAATACTTCTCTTTGAATTTTTTTAGGGTGGGCGTTTAATAGAGCATGGGCGAAATAGAAACAATACGGTATATTAATCCAGGATAAACATGCAAGCAGTACTCAATAGACCTTTTCAAAATCCATTCAGAAATCTCCGGAACATTAATCACATGGCCATTTTTTCAACCAATCACGTACAAGCTCATTAGTATGCACGATTTTGTCAACAATTGTCAACAAAAAAAGTCCGAAAAATCACTCGCATTTCAGTGCAATACAAGTGAAAAATAAATAGAACCAGACCCATACAATATTAGATACACTCCTTCTGAACAACTTTTGGCCGATGGTACCATAAGCTCACCGACATAAAGAGTGAAATTTCCATTTGAAATCGGCTGATCTGCGCTGATTAAGCTTACGATTTGAAGTTGCATCAGGGCGATCAAATTGAAAGTGACTCTGTAGTGCCGACGCTAATTCCAAGTTCGAATTCATACGCAACCAATTGACGAGAACGCGAACTTAACATTCTGGTTATTGTGTTGAAGAGTCACTTTTCTTTCGGCAATTGCCGGAAAGTGTAAAATCAGCTTCGGAAATTCTCGGATAGTCGTGTTTTGAAAAGG
Source organism: Ophiothrix spiculata (assembly GCA_000969725.1). Taxonomy (NCBI): domain Eukaryota; kingdom Metazoa; phylum Echinodermata; class Ophiuroidea; order Amphilepidida; family Ophiotrichidae; genus Ophiothrix; species Ophiothrix spiculata. Next base: position 28,642 of record JXSR01S039702.1, on the reverse strand, counting down.
TCTATATATATGTATACTATATCTCTTACCCAAACCTAGATTTCGACATGGATACTGCAGACACAATCCACGCAAGATGGTGAGAACCTGGGCTGAGAAAGAGATGAGGAATCTAATCAGGTGAGAATGTAATATATACAGTCTTACTGAGTATCAGTTTTTACATTCTTGGGGGTTGCATCAAGACGACAAGATTGCCTGCATACTCCTGTGTGCTGTATCAACTTGGAAAGTAAATAATTCAGTATGTAAGTAAGAGAATAACGTTTATGGACCATATATATGTGCAAAAGGATACAGTTAATCAAATCTTAAAACTTGTGTAAAATTTCACAACATTTGATTTCACTCCTTGGATCCAAGCATTTTGTGGATAATTGTTTAAGTATATCCTATATGCTGAATATATTTGCGGTACAGAATTAATGTTGGATGCACGGATCTACAGGGAAAACACTAGATAAACACTTACAGTTATGATTTTTGATATGAACTGTATTCGTATTTTGATGTAATTTTATGATATTTCTCTATTCAGGTTGCATTCAGTAGGCGTGCCTTGCCCAGAACCTATTCTATTAAGAAGTCATGTGTTACTCATGGACTTTATTGGAGCAGATGGTTGGTGAGTATGGATGCTGGGTGTGTGTGTAGGGGTGTGCATATGGTGATCTTTCAGCCTAGGCTACATTCAGTGGCCTAATGGTATAAAATCGTAAACTCTTAATCATCGGGCGTTGATCATCATGGGTTCGAACCCGGTGGGCGCTGGGTGTAGTGTTCTTGAGCTAGATACTTACCCTAATGTGCTCCTCTCGACCCAGGTGTCAAATGGGTACCGGCTTTCTTCAATGCTGGGAAGGTAACAGAGTCTATGTGAAGGAGGTGTGGCAAACCCCTCACCGAAAATATAGCAAATTGTGAGTCTAACCCAATTGCTTTGGAACAGAGATTGGCACTCCGACGTGTACAATACAGGCCGTCCCCTTTATCTTTACCTTATCGTACGAGTGGCCATTTTAAGTCATTTACAATGCATTGTGTTTACAAGTGTGGACATAAGTTTAAGAATGTGCTCTATTTTTTGTTTACTTTCACTGGTATGAAATTGCAACTTTTCAAGTTTGTGAAATTGTCTAGTTCAAGTTCATTTGCTCCATCCCCAGCATACTAATTTCACCCAAAGACATCTATGTCAGTAATAAATTTTGCAAATATTTCTCTGCTAAATTTAGTTTGTGAATACAACACTTTTTAATATCTGTTTTGAGCTTTTACATTTCATATTAGAGACTTTTTTAATGAGAAAATGCCAAGAAAAAAAACCCTGTCAGTTGAGAAAGCTTAAGATGTTGCATTTGACAGGGCAGAGAAGGAAGGCTATGACCACAGTTAAGCATATTAAAAAAAAACAGATGTGGGATAAATTTGGAGGAGCTTAATATGTTGTTGAGTTCAAAGGGTTTAATGACTTTAACAATGCGCATAATAACGCATGCTGGGTTCTTCTCTTTTTCTAGGCCAGCGCCATTGTTGAAAGATGTCAGCCTGTCAGAGAACAAAGCTCGGCAACTGTACATGGAATGTATACTGGCCGTGAGACAAATATACCAAGAAGCCAAACTGGTGCATGCCGATCTCAGTGAATTCAATATGTTGTAAGTAAAAGACAATGCTTGTGTCTAGCGAAATAAATATTTTGGAGACAAAAATTTGCACCCTCGGTTCAAACAAGTGTAAGGTTGGTGTGATTTACTACCTAGCCGAAAAAAGTTCTTGCTGTTTTTTCCAACAGTAAACAACTATTTCTTAAGATTATGCTCCTAAACAGTTAAACTATACACTAAAAACCTTGAAGTATACAATAAGCAGCCGACTGATGCACGTAAACCAATATGAGAATAAGTGACCTGCTCCCCCATAACCTGGACAAAGTCAGGAAAATCATTTTTCTGATTTTCCCATATTAAAGATGCTGAAATTACAAGCTTTAAAATGATGTATCACTTAACAATATTGCTTAACCTTTTGCCACTGAAAAATCAACATTTCCCTTGAAATTTCTATGTTTTCTATTGATTTGTGCCATGTTCATTTGGCTGTAATTCCATATTGTGCTCTGGCGACTTTTCCGGGTTTCGTTGGAGCAAGTCACATTTATTTTGGGAAATTAGTTCTTATTTTTCGAATTATAACCACATCTTAAATCTTGATGAATGCATAAATGAACTTATGTTCAATGTTTGTCCATGTGGCAGCAACAAAATTAGCTAAAAATAATACCAAATTCATGAACGATTCATATACAAAAAATATGAATATGCAGTGATTTGGTCTTACTCAAATCTGATCAATCATTAATAGTCTGTTACACAATACAAAAGCATCAGTTGACATTGTTGCAGGATACAAGGGATATGCTATAGATCTTGTAACAGAGTCTGAATGCATACTGTATACTTCAAGGTTTATAATTACTGAAATAAATCAATACCTCTGATTTGAACCTGATTGTCCATTGCGAAGACCCAGGTTGAAATCAGTAAGTGAAAACTATCTTAAATATGAAAAAGCTCAATTTTTTTTTAAAAAACCCTCCCTTTGGCACCAATATTACATGATTTTAGTGCTTGATTTGTGTTATCCATGTACAGTGCCCTAGTAAGAAAAAATACCATTTTACATGAATTCATGGTTGGACCTGTTGGCCCTTTCCCCTCACCAAAGTGATGGCCCTATACCCTATAAACCTTGAAGTATGCAACAAGCAATCAGACTCTGTTACAAGATCCATAGCATATCCCTTGTATTCTACAACATGTTGAACTGTTGTTTTTGTCTTGTGTAAGAGACTAGCAATGACTGATTAGGATTGATTCAGACCAAATCACTGTATATTAATACATTTGTTACATGAATCTTTCATGATTTTTTCACGATTTTGGTATTATTTTTGGTTAATTTTGTTACTACTGTAAATCTTGAATATAAGTTCATTTGAATATTCAACATGATGGGGTATGTAGTTATGATTCGAAAAGTACGGACTTATTTATTTCCGCACATGGTCATATTGGTTTATGTGTGTTAACAGGCTGCTTGTTGCATACTTCAAGATTTATAGAGTATAGAGTTGACTTTTGCATCTGTTTGTTTTTTGTTTCAGATATTGTAATGATAAACTTTACATAATAGACGTATCGCAGTCTGTGGAACATGATCACCCACATGCTCTCGAGTTCTTGCGCAAAGACTGTACAAACGTTACAGGTAAGTTTATAAGTTGTATACGAAAAAGTGGTTTCTGTAATGGCTGCAACATGAACGTTGATAGCAAAATTTTGAAAATGGCAAGTTATTTTAATATTTTTAAACACTGCAATTAATTTTAATTTTGTAGTTTTCCAGGCTTGATTGACAGCTATGCGCTACTTATCTATCGGCATCAGGTAATACAACGCATTGCAGTTAGTCTCGCATGCATAACAATAGTGCACGCTTTGTAATACGACTATATTGTTCCAAAAGCAATACAAGTTGAACAGCTAAAAAGAGCTGTATGATACGACTTTTTCGTATCACATGGAGGATTTCGTATCACACAGAACTTTGAAATTTTATGAAATTCGAAAATATCCTTTTTAGCTATTAACCAATGAAATTGTTGTATTTTTATCTACTGAGTGATAATATATAGTATGTGATACAAATTGCAGCTAGTGTATTCATGTGCTTGTCTTGCATTTGACCAGTTCAGAATTAATTTGTTGATGAGTGCGGAAATGTAGACTGGAACTACATTGAAACCTGGGAATTGTGAAAAAATGAAGCTTCTGTAAGCTGGGTGGGTGAACTTAATACCGTCTTTTATGAGTAACCGCATGCAATAACAACTTTTTAATATTATGTTTTTTCCTTTATACTCGACTTTTTTCATATCAAGGTTATTTATTTTACTTTGAATTTGTAAGTCTTGTAAATTTTGGCTTGCCCATTGAAAATCAAGACTCCCCTTGTATTGTGGAAAATGTGGCATAAATTCCCAGATTGTGCAAGTGTGATTTGTAAATAGGTTCGGGATGGGGACCATAAAATGAGCTGCGTCTGTGTGTCCGTGATGAAAATGTTGACCCAACTGTTAACCTACATTTTCTCAGAGACCCAGGGTCGCACGTTCCTGAAACTTGGTGGGTGGATGGCCCTTGACCGTCCAAAGACCAAATTTGTATTGGTTAGTGGATCAGAGGTCATCGGGGGTCATCAGGGGTCATTATCAAGGAGGTCAAATGGGGTAAACCTCGGTGTACGGACATGAAACATGGAGGATGGGGTTGATTATTGATGCCAAATTTTTTTGAGGTCACTTCAAGGTCATCAGAGGTCATTCAAGGTCACAGGAGTTCAAATGGGGTAAACTTTGGCCACATTCAGCGGGGACATATTTTAGGCATCAGGTAAACCCTGAGTTCTACTTGTCCTTATGTGCAGTGGATCTATTGTTAATGTTTGCATTTAATTTTGTTTTCCAACAGAATATTTTAGGAAAAATGGAGTTTGTACTATGACAGTGAGGGAACTATTTGAATTTGTCACGGATCCTAACATCAATGCGTCCAATGTGGATGAGTACTTAGAAAAGGTAATCCATGGGTACTATGTTTGACTGGGATTAAAGGTGCAATTCATGATTCTGATGTGATTAAAAACCGTAGCTAAATAAAAAGAATCATAGATGCATGCTGAAAATGTGAAACTTTTTGTTAAAAACATGAAAATTTCATTCTATTCCAACTATCAGTATTTCAAAAATCCCCATAGGCTACCATGTTGTAATTACTGTTGGGGCCCCAACAATAATTAGTAAACAATACATTTTCTCACTTTTCTAAAAAATGCAAGCACATTTGAAAGAATTGTTTGAGATTTGAATCGTACACCAGTCAAGATTCTCTCCAAGTAAAAATATTCAATTTGGATAGAGGTGACTTTGAGGATGAAAAGTGGATCATGAATTGCCCCTTTAATTGGTGATGCTTGGCTTTTTGATCTACTGATGTATGTTTTAAAAATTATGTGTTATGGGGGAAACATGACTGAAGAGATAATAGAAGCAGGAAGCCAAATCATTGACGCATCAAGCTAAATACATCCAATAAAGTATTATAATGCCAATTATGTATTCCTTAGGCCAAAGAAAAAAAAAAGTCTTGTCTCAGCTTCCCGCGCGCATAGCTTTTAAAAATCCAAATTTAGCGCATTTCTTTTTTTTTTAGGTTTTTAAGAGATTTTAATTTTTTTTCATCTTTTTTTTCTACTACTGGAAAAAAAGTAAAATAAGCGGCCGCGAAAAAAAAAAATGGCCGAAAAATGCAATAAAAAAAAAATTAGGGGGTATTTCCGCATCCGCGTAGCCCTTTTTTACTAAAAAAACCCTATGCATAGCGCTAAGGGTTTTGACCTTAAGTAAGCTGAGACAGAGTTCTTTTTTTTTGTCTTAGCTGAAATTAATCAATATTCAGAGACACTAGACAGACCCCGCAGGTCAGGGCAATTTCAAGCACCATGTCCCCGACCCCAATACCACGAGACAGACCCATCTAGAGCTGTAACCCTGAACATGTTCCCCTCTGGTACAAATCTTACGCCCTATCATGACTTATTTCTTGCTATGAATTAAAAGTCTTTGGTGGATATTCGTGCACATCCAAACATTAATTCTGATCCCACAAAGAGTTTGTGAGGCAGTAATGATGACAAAGTCATTAAACACGGTCCATCTTACATCAACGTCAACTTTTAACATTGATATATACAGTATACAGGGTGAGTCAAATTAAAGTGTAATCAACAGAGGAATTTTTTACAGGAAATATGTGTATCAGCTTTAATTATACTTGATAAATAGCAAATTCAATCAGCTTTCATGAGAATTTTAGTTTGTTAAAATTGACAAAGGCATTCAAAAGTTACAGCCGTTTAGGTAAAGGTACCCAATTTTGATGTAGAACAAATTTACTTCAACATGAACTCTTTACTGTACAGCAGTGGGTAATATCTTTTTGATTGTGTATTGATGAACTTGACACTGCATTCAAAATGTTAAACGGGCACGCATTGTGCAGAGATACCGAAGAAGATTCAATGATGCAGATCAAAGTACTGATGGTCATATCAGATATCAGTGCACAAAGTTGACAACCAATGCCAGAAGATAAATCATGGCGCAACAATGTAGCAACCGACACTAGCATTTTGTTGCAATTAAGTATCATCACACTCATACTCCGGTTGAAGATCGCAGTCTGTTTAGCTCTGTTTTGTCTGTAGTTTATTGATGTCAACCAGGTCCCATCGCCTCAAGCTATTTAAATATTATTTATAAGCTAAAGACCACGCAACTCTTCGTAACAGAAACAAGGAAGGCTCTGAAAGATCCTGATCCGGATGATTCAACAAAACAACAACCGAATTAGAAGAGCATTTTTGAGAGATCTGGACGTTACCTCAAGAGTCAACTACTACTGATATGTCACAGTCCACATTCAACAGCCTATTGTTTTCATGTTATATTATTTCCATAGGCGTTCCTATCATAACAGTCGAAGGAGACAACAGCCTTTGTTACCAGTACGCAAGTAAACAGCATAGTTTGTTCGCCATTCAAATTGGGTACCTCCACTCAAATAACTATAACTTTAGAATGCTTTGTCCGATTTTAACACAATAATTTTTCTATAAAAGCTAATGAAATTTTACATCTTTATATTTCATAAAGAGTGTAACATAAGTTAACATTTTGTATGATTTTCTTTTGCTAGGCAGTGGAAGTTGCATCGCAGTGTATAAAAAATGTTATTGTCCATATCATATATTATGTCAATTTTTTACACAAAGGCCAAAAAAACCCCTCTGTCTCAGCTTCCTTAGGCCAAAAACCCTAAGTGCTACGCGTTTTTTTTTTTTTTTAGTCAAAAAAGGCTACGCGGACGCGGAAATCTTTTTTTTTATTACGTTTTAAGGTCACTAATTTTTTTTTTGGGTGCTTCGCGGCCGAATTTTTTCCCTTTTTTTTATCATTCGATGTAAGAAAAAAATGAAAAAGCAAAAAATCTCCTGAAAACCTAAAAAAAAAAAGAAATACGGTAAAATTGGAATTTTTAACCTTATGCGCGCGGGAAGCTGAGACAGAGTTCTTTTTTTCTTTGGCCTAATATTTTTTTTGTAAAGTGTCGTAATATATGTTAACATGTTGAATGATTTCCTTTTACTAGGCAATGGAAGTTGCATCGCAGCGTTCACAAACTGAAATCACAGAGCAAGAGAAGATAGATGAAGAGGTAGGCCTTCAGTTCTCTTTCAATCAGAAAATCATTTGGTCATGTGAGCGCAATGGCTGCCCTAAGTTATATTTATTTTATACCTTGTCATAAGAATGTGATAAATCCCTCAAAATGTTCCTTTCTTATGTGAGTGGTTCTTGAAAATGGTTCTTCAGGTGACGGTGTCACCTGAAGAACCATTTCAAGACCCACTGACCCAAGACTGGAGGTCATGCAGTGCGCAAACCAAATATATGACGCAAGGCAGCTATTGCAGATATGACTTTCTTGCATTCACATGACGATTTGTTACCCCATATGAGGGGTGTTTAATAAGTTCGTAAGCTGAGGTAGAAGTAGATGAGCTTTACCATTTTTATGACTATACTCTATAAATCTTGAAGTATGCAACAAGTAGCCGATTATAGTGAATTTTTATATTCCTCTCACTTAATTAAAAGTTATAGGGGCGTGTCGACGATCCCATTCATTCTGAGAGGTTGAATGGACCTAAGTCAGGAATAGGTATATCAAATAAGGTGGAGCCGTTTCAAGAAATCATTAAAATCATGACAAATGTCTTTATTTTTGATAGAAGTTGTCACCGAACCATAACACTTTTGGTA
>JXSR01S039701.1:6348-19907 GCA_000969725.1 Ophiothrix spiculata | reverse complement strand
TGAAGGCATGTTAAAACTATCAATATTAATCTTTTTTATTGTGTTTAAAAATGATGTTTACCACCGGTGTATTATTTGAGCAATGTTCCCTATTTGTTTATGATAATTCTTATTATTTTCTTTTCTTGTAATAACTATCTTTCATGGGTGCTATCTGACACACGCCCTGCGTTTTTGATAGCATCCACATCTAACTTATGAACAATTGTACATATTTATTAATATTATTATCACTTGTTGTTAACATTGTTTGTGAGATGAGATGGAAACAAATAAAATTGATTGATTGATTGATTATCAATAACAAGCTCGTTGATATAATGTTTATGCTAGGTTCTGTGGTCATTTAAAAGTGAAATTTTCAAATTTTTCGGTCACAAACGTTTACTTTGGAATCACTATTTAAAGTCATGCTGTTTTACATTTGTATATTTACGTGCAAATTGAGCGTTCCATCGAGGCTACCAATTTTATTTTCGTGTAAACAATAGAAAATTACGGCAATATAAATGTTTTATATTCCATTTCAGGATTGATGTTCCCGTGTTTCGTAATCGTGATGCATGAATATGCTCGCCAGAACCCACGGTTTGGGTCCCCACAAATGCAATAGAAACTATTTCTCTTTCCATGATTAAAAGACAATTTTGATTTTTGATTTCTGAACAGTCAATGTCATGTAGTCTGAAAGCATAACATGATGACTTGACATTCAAACCAAAATGACGTCATATACGTTTTTCTATTTACCTGCATTCGGATTTTATCTGTCATGTTTTTCTGTTGAGCACTGCTAGACAAAAAATGGCTAGCCGACTTTAAAAACGCAGATACAGTGTGTCCCAGAATAAACCTTACAATCTTTGCGTGCAATTTTCATGGGTTTAACGGATAGTCAGAAAGTTTGTAAAGTTTGCATTTTATAGCCCATGAGTTGAACTTTTAGATACCGTTTGTTTCATTTCAATCAGTAGTATACCACAAAGGTTATGTTATATCAAACTTTTGGGTGGATTTTTGTCTGGTCCAATTTCATGATTATTGGCCATAAAGTAAGGGTGTTTCTGAATGGAATAAAAATGAGTCACCTTGGAAAATTTATCATATCTGTCCTATTTTTAAATCAAATTTGTTCATTTTTTCAGCATGGATCAAAGAGAGCATGTGCGTAGTAAATGAGTAAACATTTTTACGGTTGAGTGAACAGATCAATGACAATACTCAATAGAGCTTCATTCAAGGGGAACTTACAAACACGTGAAATTGGACCAGCAAATTTTACATTCAATTATTTGATAAAGCATAATTTTTGTTGTACATTACTGATTGAAATGAAACAAACGGTATCTAAAAGTTCAATTCAAGGGCTATAAAATGCAATTATTACATACTTTCGAGCTATCCGTTAAACCCATGAAAATTGCACGCAAAGATTGTAAGGTTTATTATGGGACACACTGTATATACACGCAATTAACTTGTCCGACAGGGTTAGATATATTTCATGCATAGGGACTCTAATTAACCGAGGTGTCCGGTGCTTTGTTTCGTGTTGACAAACAACATTAACGTATGTTTCTCAAGTTCAATAACGTTATAAAATGTATAAGCAGAATAAAAATAAATCTATCCGTTATATATATGATATAATAATACTAGTATTACTCAGAATGGTATCCATTGGTTTCAGATTGGCATTTGCAACCTTTGGTTTGGTGATCTAGATTGTAAATAAAAGTGAGATGAGCAGTTGTTTCTATTTTTACAATATCTGATTGTTGAGTGACCTTTGCTTAAAGACAATTGGCGTCATATTTGTTACTCAAATCGAATATTCACATGCTCTTTGAGTGATATTGAAATTGTATCCATTTAAAACCAGGCAATTTATTCACTTAACCTGATAGATAAAGTTCATGATCAAAATGGGCATGATTAATAAATGATGTCAGAAAACCGTGTTACAACACAATCAATATTAATAGTGTGTTCTGCTTATGTGGTTATATCATTAAATTGCTATTGTGTGCTGCTGACTTTCTCTTTGAACTTTATAGATTCTACAGACACACCATGACAGAATTTTATCATCATATTACTCCATTTTCAAATAGTTGTCCAGCACACATTTCAATTTCCAGAAAAGACAACACCAGCAAAAAATAGAAAACTGGGCCCAATTTCATAAAACCATTCTAAATTAGCAAGTAACTAAGATTTAGCAACATTCTAAATGGCTAGTTTGTTGCTTGTTAGAAATCAACTAAATTTCATTTCATAAAACCATTCTATGAACAATTCTTACTAGTTGCTTGCTAGAAGTAAGATAGAATGTTACAGTGATTGAACTATGATTTAATATCATAATTACTTGCCAAGGACAATAGAAAGTACTTGAAATAAGAATAGTTCTAAATAGAAATCAGTTTAAACAAGAATAGTCCAAAAAAGGATCATACCCCAGTATATGGCTACAGACCATTAGGGTATCGGTAAACACAGCATACAAAATGTGCATAGCGCATAAAGATCGTTTTAAATGTTTACTAGATACGGAAAATATTTGAATTAAAGCTACGAAGAAAAGGCAAAGACTATAAAGATTTTAATTTCTCTGCGAAAAAGGTTTTCATTCGATTGTTAAGTAGACTACACCACTTCTTTTATAGCAAAAGCCTTCAATAAATTCTTTCTGTTATTTCTTGTCTTTAAACGGCAACTCATTATTTGTAAATTATTTATAAATTTCTAATTATAGTTTGTTTATTTTAAATTATCATCATACATCCCACATTTGCTTTTTTCAATGCTCTTAATGTGATATATTTTGGATATTCGACACGTACCTATTGTTTTCAATATTATTAGGCGACTTAAGGACTTGAAGTTGGCGATTTCATCCGTCTACATACATTTTGATGTCCGGTTAAAGGTAACTTAGAATGGTTCTAAGGATTTAGAAATACCCAAGAGCTATTTTTAGCAAGCAACTAGGAACCTTGCTAAGCTAAGAATGGTTTTATGAAATAGGTTTAGCCATGAACTAGCGATAGAAACGAAGTTAGAAACAAACTATAGGCTTAGAATGTTTTTTATGAAATTGGGCCCTGCTTTCCTGTATGCATTTCAGATAAGATTAACCCTCGTCTTCCTAAGGGGGGGGGGGGGTTACCACCCCCCTAACAGATGATCGCCGATTGCACCAAAACGCAAAGCAAAGCGACCCCGGGCATTTGGGTAATTGTTTTTACATCCTTTGCGGTCATTTTGACGAAAAAAAATTGGGGTACCACCTAAGGTGGGGTTATGGTAGGCCGTCAAAGTCGGCGGGTAGGGGGGTGGTTGCCACCTCGGAACATTTTAAATCGCAATTTTGAAAAACATCTGCATGATATTGACATGAAACTTACAGAACATGTTAGAATTGTTGATTCCTTCATTTATTAGCAAAAAACCGACGAAAATCGGACATTTAGAACTTGTATAACGATTTTTTGAAAATGTGGACATTTTTGCCAAAAGTGGATATTTTCGGTACTGAAATACTTTGTGACGTCATAATTACGTAACGCCTCGACCGATTTTCATGATCTTGGTGTCAATGGAAAGAGGAGACCCTACCCTATACTAAAGTATCAAACAATATAACTTTCGGGTAACCACCACCACACCCCCCCCCCCCCCCTCAGGAAGACGTGTTACAGAAAGAGGCTTAAGAAGACGAGGGTTAAGGTTCATAGTATCAATATAACGTACATTGCTGGCAAAGTGAAAAACTCTTAAGGTTATTCAGTTACGATTTTACGGATGAAAAAAAAATGTGAACAGTGTTTCATTTTACTTTTCTATAAACCCGTTCAAAGAACTTTAGAGGTCAAAAAAAAAAAAACACGGACAAGTGGGTAATATTCAGAAAACAATTGCAGAAGATGCAATTTATTTTTTAAATTATTGCACAACCTCTAATTAGAAATATAGGTCCGTATGAAATTTAAAATTTTGAAAAAAAGCGATAATGTTCCTGTTTAAAGTTTTAAACTTGAACGTTTATTATCTGATTCTTTTTTTCTGTTTTAGAACATTATGGTTATTTTAGAACATAAAAATAAAATCGTTAAGTAACGGACTAATCCTGGACTAAACCAATCTTTTTTTCTTTTTTTTAATATGCAAATGTTTCAAATATGAACAAATGGTCAAATTATAGAAAATTCAGCATTGATCTTTAAAGGCAAGGACATTTATTATCACATACTCTTCAAAATGTGTTATTTTTTAAGGAATCAACTTACTTAGTCCTGGTCTAACTTTATTCCCGTTTTGTGTATATGGACCAGTAGAAAAGCGGCATTGATTATTGTAGACTGTTTCGCTACTACCGAAAGACGAATTCTGTGTCCCATGCAAGGTCCCCATATGTTCACCTAATGCACATATTAAATAAAATTAGACAGACATGCTTCATCACTTAAGTCAGTATCCCAGTATCTACCATATCAAACATAGATGAGGTAACACGAATGGTTTTCTCGTCTCAATGCTACGTTAATTATTTAACAGGTTAAAACACTTATTATTCTGAAGCGTCTAAAGCTTTTACAGCATCGGATATGCTATAAAACACTCAAATGTTAAACCTAATATAATATAGATGATTTCATGATTCATTGATATAGGTTATATCAGCTACATGCAACAGTTTATCTTCATTGAATTCAATTTAAAATTACCGTAAACGATGAGTCCTCGATAAAATCTTTACCTAGGGCAGTAGGGAATAAGCTAGGCTGCTGTCATTAATATGTTATATAGTTTAATTTGATTTCTGTATACATGTAAATCTCCGAGTAAATATTTGCATTTGTTTGTTTTATTATAAACAGTTAAAATATACTTGGACGTTTCTCTGAAGCTTGAAATTAAGCATTACATAACAATAAAAAAAAAAAACATTGTGTGGTGCAACTATTAAAAGTGTCTGCCAAAATTAATCGGACAAATTTAGTCACGTGACCACCAATTACAAGATACCGATCGCGCTGCACTTTGGATGTTTATTTACATCGTCTGAAGATTTGTGACGCAGACTTTAAAACTTTCAACTCCTTCCTCTTATTTTTGTCGTATACGATCATTTGCAAAATACAGGTTTACTGCGTTTTTATTGTAGATAGATTTCCTCCTTTCTGAATCAGATGATGATACAGTGTCATTAGGGTTTTATCTTTTGATTATAAAATGCCTTTAGATTTTCACCATATCTGATTCTACAGATATTACAATGCCATTACTTTCTCATTTCTTCAGGGTGAATGCCACCATTTGTTTTCATCATTTGATAATAAAACGCCATTATTTTTCATGTCTTTTGATGATGAAATGCCATTAGGTTTGTGACGATGATATATTTTAGTTACTTGAAAACTATGAAAAGCTATACACAGAAAAACAATATTCAGAATAAAGATTTATGTCTATGCAAGAAACATATGGAATATTATTATCTTTACACACCGTAATATTGCAATATGTATTATAATACACTTAACAAAAATGGCTGTAAGTCGAATTGGTTTATTTTGTCTCTAACTAACTTCTTTTAATTAAGTTAAGTTAAGGAATCAATTAACTTAGTTCTGGACTAACTTTAGTTCTATTTTGTGCATATGGACCTGTACCAAAAGCGTTATTGACTATTGTAGATTTTTGCGCTACACCCGAAAGACGATTTCTGTGTCCCATACGAGGTCCCCATATGTTCACCTAATGCACATATTAAATAAGATTAGACAGACATACTTCATCACTTAAGTCAGTATCCCAGTATCTACCACATCAAACATAGATGAGGTAACACGGATGGTTTTCTCGTTTCAATGCTACTTTAATTATTTAACAGGTTAAAACACTTATTATTCTGAAGCGTCTAAAGCTTTCACAGCAACGAATATGCTATAAAACACTCAAATGTTAAACCTTATATAATATGGATGATCTCATGATTCACTGATATAGGTTATATCAGCTACATGCAACAGGGGGAGTTAAAACGTTTATCTTCATTGAATTCAATTTAAAATTACCCTATACGATGAGTGCTCGATAAAATCTTTACCTAGGGCAGTAGGGGATAAGCTAGGCTGCTGTCATTAATGTGTTATGTATTTAATTTGATTTCTTTATACATGTAAATCTCCGAGTAAATAGTTGCTTTTATTTTTTTACTATATAAAAAGTTAAAATTTACGTTTCTGAAGCTTGAAATTAAGCATTATACTAGTATAACAATAAAATGAAAACATTGTGTGGTGCAACTAAAGTCCATCAAGGTGCAGTATTGTATCTATTTGTAGAATTACGCCGTTCTTGAAAAAAAATGAATGGAGTATTGCCTCTTTAAAACTTTCGACTCCTTCCTCTTATTTTTGCAATCAACAGCCCAATGTTGTACATTTAGAAAGGAATAACAGTCTTATAGGTATTGACACCTTTTCTTCAGTGTTTAATTATATGAAGTGTTGATTTTTCTGTTTTTGATATAAGATTTATAATAAAAAAGACTAATACGATAATAATTATAGATTTTCAAGAAAACTATTTTCATGATTCTTTGCCTAATATTTGGAACGCTTCAGGTCTGACATCCTTTATGACGTCACCATTACGCTACTTCATTAATGATTCATAATACGGATGTGATCAAGCTATATCATAATAGTACCACACAGCTCTCTTTTAGGAATGTCAATTTCAAAATCAGATTTATATACATGCGTTATAGCAAACTATTGCATGTTCTATGCAAAAATTCTATGTTTAATAAACAATTTAGATACTAAAGCATGCATTAGAATGCAACCAATAAGATATTGAGATTTTTACCTTCGAAGATTCAGAACCCCATCAACTAAAAAGTATACTTCAATTGAAATATCTAATATAGTCGTGTTGTATACCATCATTTGCAAAAAACAGGTTTACTGCATTTACATGTATATTGTCTGCATCCATAATTTGTCAAAAATTAAAATTCAAAAAATACGTTATGATATTGATTTCTTATCGTTTTAGGTAAAAACCCGCAGTAAAATTAGATTTCCTCCTGTCTGAATCATATGATGATACAGTGTAATTAGGGTTTTATCTTTTGATGATAAAATGTCTTTAGATTTTCACCATATCTGATTCTACTGATGATACAATGCCATTACTTTCTCGTTTCTTCAGGGTGAATGCCACCATTGCTTTTCATCATTTGATAATAAAACGCCATTAATTTTCATGTCTTTTGATGATGAAATGCCATTAAGTTTATGACGATGATATCTTTTAGTTACTTGAAAACTATGAAAAGCTATACACAGAAAAAATATTTTCAGAATGATAGCAAATATCTGATTTAAAGAATATGTCATTACAAGAAACATATGGAATATTATCATTTTTACACACAGTAATATTGCCATATGTATTATAATACACCTAACAAAAATGGCTGTAAGCCGAATTTGTTTATTTTGTCTCTAACTACAGGGTGTCCAAAAATTATAACTGCCTATTTTTCAATGTTAAGAACTTTTAAACCAAGATTAGTATGACAACTTTAGACATACTTATTGATAGAGGAGACCTGTAGAAATTATTTTGGTACCAAACATTATATATATATGCAATCAGTAACCTCATAAAATAGCAAGAAGGTCTGAAAGTTCAAAGTGGTTGAGGCACTGTACCAAACAGCTGACTTGGTCATATAAACCTATTGCAACACAAATATGTGTTGGAATGTTTATTTGTTTGTTGTTTGATTAATTTGTTGTAAAGCAGTTTCAAATTTTTGAGTATCGAAGGTGGAATCAAGTTTGTTCAAAACAAGATTCGGTATTAAGTGATACTCCCTGCAAACCTATCAATGAAGAATGTATGTAATTTGTAATTGGTTGACAATGGAGCAATGCTTTACCTGGCACGAGAAAGGCTAGTCCTACAAGGAGAAAATGATGGAGTGTCCAGACAGGGTGTAATTGAAATCGGCAATACTATCCTCGGGCAAACTATTACTTATATAAAAGAATTCCACTCCTATAAATCGATAAACATGTGCGTTCAAGCCAGTTCCTCGCCGAAAACATTAAAATTAATCACTTTTACGTATAGTTTTATTCATAAAGTTTTTCGGAATACACATCGAATGTTTCACTTAATTACCAGCTTAATTGCATATCAGAGTAAATGTAGAAGATAATACTTCAGGGTAAAGCATTATTGGGTATAAAAGTATCACTGAATTGAAGTAGACAAGACGGCAAATTACTAACGCAATTTTGAAATCACCCCAGGGGGGGGGGTGTCTCACATTAGGTTGATACACGGGTATATGCCATGGTTTTGGGGTATAATTTAATAAAGAACTCCACTCCTATAAATCGATAAACATGTGCGTTCAAGCCAGTGCCACGCCGAAAACAGTGAAATTAATCACTTTTACGAAGTTTATATTTAAAAAGTTTTTCGGAACACACTTCGAATGTATCACTTAATTGCCATTTTTTTAATTGCATATCAGAGTAAATGAAGAGTATATGAAACATATGAAGCTAATACTTCAGGGTACAGCCTTGGGTACAGCATTATTGGTTGTAAAAGTATCACTGAATTGAAGTAGACAAGACGGCAAATTACTAACGCAATTTTGAAATCACTGACATTATGATTAGTAAAGTGTTGGATTCGGGCGACACTTTTTGAAAATCCAAAGTGCAGGGTTTAATATATGTGACGCGTTACATCAAAAGGTACAAGTTCTCGGCCAAGCAAATTTTGAGATACAGGCAAATAAAGCTCGTAAATTATAAAGAAAATAATAAGAAAATTGTCATCTTTATTCACCATATCTTCAAACTTTAAACTTCAATTTTCACAAGCAAGGTATCAAGCTTAATTTATTCTCTTTAAAGTAACACAGAAATCTCAATTTTGTCAAAGGTAGACAACTTGTACCTTTTGATGTAACGCGTCACATATATACAAAATTTTATAAAAGGCAAAAAATACAACAGCTTTTTAGTTGCGATCATACAAGACGTCATCACTGCGCTTTTCTCTGCTAATCATCTCATGACAGATTTTTTTTCACCGAACCAATGACAAGCCAAAGACAAATGCACTAGTATAACTGTGCCATTGGGTAATGTTGAATTGTTTTTGCTACGACGCGCGAATGACAAGGGTAAGCAGGTTAGCACAGCGGTATTTCCCATTAATTTTCCCTCGCTTTGCGCACCTTCGATTCCCGATCCCGGCGCTATATGTGCATTTGGTTTTCAGTCCATGCTCGCTTCCGAATGTTTTTCTCCGGGTCCTCCGGTTTTCCTCCTGCACCAAAAAAAAAAAAATAGGAGCCCAATGGAAATAAGCTTCATTACAGGGTTTCTCGGGTTATCCTTGGCTATCAGCCTTAAGAACTCTTTCTTTCTTTTCTTTCCTCGACCATATGTACCTCCTTTATGCACTTACGACATGCACTATACTCTGTAAATCTTGAAGTATGCAAAAAACAGTCAATTAACGCAACATACATTAATATTATCATACGGGGTAGTAAATTATTCCGTATTTCTCGAACTTACTAAATCTTGCTGAATATTCAAATGAACTTATGTTCAATGTTTGTACATGTATTAGCAACAACATTAGCCCAAAATAATACCAAAATCAAGAACAATTCACGTAAAAAATATTAATACACAGTGATTTGGTCTTAATCAATCCTAATCAATCATCTCATCTCCTACACAATACAAAACAAAGTTCACAATGTTGTAGAATACACGGGATATGCTCTGGATCTTGTAACAGAGTCTTATTGCTTGTTGCATACTTCAATGTTTATAGAGTATAATATTACTGCCCTCTTTTGTTAAACTATATCCAGTACATCTCTGCTACTGATCTAGTACGTACAATCGATAATAGAATTGTACATACATTGTTTACATTCTGCTCGTGGAAGATAGCTACCAATTCTTTTTCCTGATTGGCCAATATGTACCACCTGATACCTCTAACAGTATTTTCTATTTGATATTTGGAACATAAATATTAGAAGAACAGGAATTTGAAACAATCCCAAAAAGTCGATAAATCTGTATTAGGGATATATAGAAATTAACTTAACCTGGTCGCAAGGATTAAAAACAAACGGAATTCGATTTGCGGCTTGCTGAAGAACTGTGTTTGCTAGTGGTAAGTTGTGACCTTTATTATCCATTTTAAATATTAAAATTTATATTTCTAACCAAGTTGTCTCAACTAAGTATAGTTTTCTGATTAATTTGAGGGGTCTAACATGGAATTTGGTTGAAAACTTTCCCTAATATTGATGTTCCAATCCAAGGAGCTCAATTTTCAAATTGACATTGTGAATAGTACACGCAATGATCACATTCAAGATACAGATCTAAATGATCATCTCTGAAGTTATGCTGGATTTGAAAAGACTCACTGATGCATGTGTAACTGATAATGGCTAAGCTTTGTCACTATTCAGAAATCAAACAGAAACCTTGATTACTTTGTCCTTGAGTAAACATTGATTATTTGGAGAATACTTCCCAAAAGAGGATGTTGTCAGGGGCAACTTTGGGTATCACTGATCTTAGTAATTAAGAGGTCATAACTTATTCTGAACTGGGCAATAGATGGGGCTAAAGATATTGCAATTTTTTATAACACTTGTGATGCATGATTGAACTGCGCCATATGCCATTATTCGTGTCCTCACAGATACAGTGGATACAATTTTTCTTTTCTTAAAAAAAGTAATTCTGATTCGCATATTTTTCTAAGCAGTCAAAGTTATCAATTCTTTTTTGATATAAAAACTCAAAATCAAAGTAGACTAGAAACACAGTTTTCTAGGTATATGGGGTGGTCATTATCCATTCTAAGACAAATCATGAGCAGTGAATTCAGAGGTTCTGTCTCCCATTGCATTATAATAGGGAAAATAAATTTTCTGCATTCCCAGCTCACGAAATAAGAAACTTAATAACGCAATAAATGGCATCAATGTAGACTGGACGGGGCAATCAGTAATGCCCAAGAATATATGTGATGGCTCATCCCGAAAGGGGGGACTTTTGCAAATGATATCAATTTTGATTTTATTATTTCATCTGTTACAGCATTTTCTACGCTTTAATATGACACCGTTCATGTTGAAATTGACCAAGGCTCTCAAATTTTACAACAGAAAATCTGCTGGAAACTCATATTATTTTTTGCTGTCTATTTTCGCCAGTTTCTCGAAAACTGTTCTGTCGCAAAATCCCCCTTTTCGGGGTGAGTCATCACATATATCGTAACCTAAACGTGCTACCATTATCATTTTTGAAAATACAATACTATATAATATACGGTCATGTTTTTTGAGGTGGGCCCATTGGGCCCGGCCCATTTGAGTTACATATCATTCACTTCATCTATAAACTCCTTCCTGGTAATAGTTAATTAGAGATTATTTTTAATTGATTTTCTAGACTAATACATTATCTTCAAAATCATACCAAAATCATGACATTTCATACGATTATTCAGAAGTTATGACAGGATTTGATGCACAATGTACATATCTCATCCACTCCAACCGCATTTATGCCCGTTTTCATCTCTTGCTAAAATAACTTATTGCCTTTAACTTGTTATTATGGTTTATGATCAACTTTATTCGGGTTAATTCCAACTTGTTTTTGATCAACAATAATTAGCCTGTAAAATCATATCAGATTTATAACACTTCAATGGATTTTGAAGAAGATATAACTGAAAAATTGATTATAAAGCTTAATGAATTGGGATTCTTTTCTTAATTTCTTGAAAGTCAAATAAATTGTCTTTAAAATCATACCAAAATTATGACATTTCATGGGATTGTTGAAAAGATGTGACAAATATTGATGCAGAAATAATTCTCAATGTAACAAATCCACCTTTTATGGTTGCCCACATTAAAAAGCACTACCGTACCTTAATTTTATAATCAGAAGGATCCAGCTTTGCAACAAAAATTGCAAAGCATGTCATATAATACATAGTTATTATTAATATTGAATTATCTCATCCATCTAAAGCATACTTAATATTTGCTGTAATTGAATAAGTTACTTCATTTACCAATCACGAGGTGGAATAAACACACACCCTCATATCTGCAGAAAGTGTCCAATATCAATCAAAAAGGGGTATAAACACACCCTCACTATGCTATGCCCTTTTACTATTTGTAATATATCTGCAGTAAGGGGGAATAAAACCTCATCCATATTGATATACCGTCATGAGGCAGTATGTAAAACGATTAAACATTGTTTCCATCATTAGTGTGTATATAAGCAGTCCACGACAAGTTCGTTCTATCAATTATTCAATCCATCAATCAGTCAATCCATCCATCAATCAATCAATCAATCTTCCAAAAGAATATACATATATACTGTGGAGGATAAACACATCACTATTGATCTCTAATGATATGGAGAATAACCACTTGTCAAGAATATGTAATTTTGTGGAGGATCAACTCAACCCTATTGAGCTCTAATGATATGGAGAATAAACATCTTCAAAAGAATATGCATATATACTGTGGAGGATAAGCTCATCCCTATTGATCTCTAATTCTATGGAGAATAAACACTTCCGGGTTATATACTCTTTTGTATACCTCATGTATAGATTCCTGTCCTCTGATTAGTTAAAAGTGAGGTCATGGATTTAACAAGGCCCTATAAATTTACTATGCCCGCGCTGTGTATTTTGCGTCATGTAACTCGAGCTTTACGCGCGCGACTGTAAGCATTCATGGTCAGACACGCGCTGCAGTGCGTGAGCTAGTTATCTTGGGCACACTGAATACGACGCGGTCAACACTGAAAGGAGAAACAAATATCGTAAATTATTATCGAGCAGTTGGAGTGCTAAAATGGCTCTTCTAACCCTCGTCTACCCAGGGGGGGGGGGGTAGTTGCAACCCCCCCCCTAAGATTTTTTCCCCGCTGCAAAAGCAACCGACCCCAGGCATTCGGGTAATCTCTTTTACATCCTTTGCGGTCATTTTGATGAAAAAATTAGGGGGGTACCACCTAAGGTGGGGTTAGGGTAGGTCGTCAAAGTTGGGGTGTAGGGGGGGTTGGTGAAGCCCTGGAAAATTTTAAGTCGCCATTCTGAAAAACATATGCATGCTATGAAGCTGAAACTTGCAGGGCATGTTAGAATTATCATTTCCCTTCTTTATTAGCAAAAAACACTGACGAAAATCGGTCATTTAGAACTTTTATAGCAAAATTTCGATTTTGGTGGCCATTTTTGCCAAAATCCAGATTTTTCTGATTTTCGACCTTTATGACGTCATAATTACGTAACGCCTATAACTAGGCCCTATAAATTTACTATGCCGATTTTTGTGATCTTGGTATCATTGGATAGGGGAGGACCATACCTATCTATTAATAGCAAAACCAAGTTCATAGGGGATCCCCCCCCCGGACGACGTGTTACAA
>JXSR01S039691.1:81533-94920 GCA_000969725.1 Ophiothrix spiculata | reverse complement strand
CATCAAAAGACTCCCACTCTTTTCTCTAGCACACTTAGAAAGCTGGTGCCTATGATGGAATAATCCAAAGCAACACCTGCAGAAAGTGTGCGTTTGGTGTCCGGACCCCCCCCTCCACCCCACCCCCAGTTACAGAGTGACCAATGCATCAAAAGACTCCCACTCTTTTCTCTAGCACACTTAAAAAGCTGGTGCCTATGATGGAATAATCCAAAGCAACACCTGCAGAAAGTGTGCGTTTGGTGTAGGCCTACAGACGATCCCCGTATATATTAATATTTTGTGCAAGAATGTTACATGATTTTGGCACAATTTTTGCCTATGTTTGTTGCTACCACATGGACAGATCTTGAACACATGTCCATTTAAATTCCAGCAAGATTAGGTGTGTTGTTATGATTTGAAATATATTTCCCCATATGGTCATATTGGTTTGTGTGCGTTAATCGGTCACTTAGTTTGTACTTTAAGGTTCATAGAGTATATAGGCTTACCTCCTCCAGCATTTCACTGAAGTGAAAGAACATTCTAGCATCTCTATCCACACACTTGATGAAACCAAACCCTTCTTTGACAGCCGCCACGGTACCCTGTATTGAGAAAGAATTACAATCAAACTGTTCAATAGCATGTAAAACAAGTTTTGACCTCACGCTCAAGTCCTAGTAGCTATAGTGTTTTCATTTATTAAATTTCCCTGCGTACTGCATCGTTTAACTCGAGCGTAACGCGATCATCGGCGCTTCACAAGCACTGGAATTAGGCCAATCACACGCAAACCACCGTAGCAACAAGCGTAGTTTTCCAAAAACCCCGCGAACGGAGAAATTTAATTATTGAAAATACTATACAATCATCAATTTGAACTTTCCATGACACTTGCTGATTCCAATACATTTTAGGAAGTATTATACAAATACAACATGGTATAAAGGGAAGTAGTGAAAATTCTTGATCCTGAGGTGTTGGATACGAGTGACTACTTCCCGACGCGAAACTTCTCGACCTCATAAATATTTTACTAAAATTTGAAATTAACACATCAAAAAATCACCAAAAAAATGTCCATTCTTCTCGATCATCGTATAATTTCCAACTGAGAAGTGTATGATTACAAGGGGTGCGATAGCAAGGGTGCGATAGTTTCTCAATTTTTTGCCCTGCATGGGCTTTACGCGCACTTGGGGGAAGTAGGCATAATGCTGTCATGCGTATCAGCTTTAACTGACCAATTGTATTTCGTGGTTCCTAATAAATATTTATGAGGTATAGTAATTCCAACTACCAACTTATATTCACAACCACTCTGGTTCAACATTTCAAGTACAAGAAACAATTATTTATGCTTTGAATTTTTATATCCCCAAGGACACAAAAAGTAAATAGTAAGCTAAAACTTACTGATCGGAATAAACTAGTTTATAGTACAGAAATAAAAATGTTCAATTCTCAAAATCAGATATCTGAAAGTCTGATATCTCCCCACCAGGTTATTCTTATGCGGACATGGACCAGGCGCCAGAAATCTGAAGAAAGCGGCTGCTGGACCTTAAAATTTCCAGAAAACACATATTTCAGGGCATTTTAATACCAACTTTGATTTGGAAATCAAGAATTTAACAATAAAAGAAGAACTTGTTAAATTTTCTTTTGATTAACCCTAACCCTGAATTGAAAGGTGCTCTGTTTTCTAGCCCAAGTCCAACTACGTCATAGGAGAAAAAAAAGCATGTTTTCACCGGGATTCAAACCCATGACTTCTGACTTCCCAAGCGAGGCACACCACTAGCAGGTCACCACAGGGTTGCTGCCCGGGCAGCGATTTCGTCCCCATATGCAACCCGCGTCTATGACGTATTTGGACTTAGGCGCATTTTGGTGATTTTTGACAGTGAGCTTTAGTGAGTTCTAGTGGGGTTAGGGCTAATATGTATGGTTTTAAATGTTTTTCTAAAAATGTTTATGTTTTAAATAATTTTCCTCACAAATTTTGTCGACTGGGTCTCATTTTTTCTGTCTAATCGGGCGCAAAAAGCCGGGAACCATAGGGTAAAAATCGCTGGGCGCCCGCATAAGAAAAAGCTTGCTCCCCACTAGATTTATGGTATAGATACTAATCATGTTTGAGAGGGGAAAGTAACACACTGATTTTGAAAGCAGATACCAGTGCATCAAAAGAACTCTCATCAATTCCTGTAGCATATCTATTTAAGTTTGAATTCATTATGAAAGACAAAACTTCACCTAGTATGCTGCGATAAATACGATATAATAATAGTCTACAGGCCTAAGCCTAAGCATTGGACTGAAAGATGTTTTAAAATTTAAACAAGGTAATATATTTAGCAAAATATTTTTGTCTAAAAATAATGAAAATTTGCCTTTATTTGAAATATTGTATCAAATGAAGCAGAGGAATGTGATGCTTATACTAATTCGAGGTGGGATAAAGATCTGCCAAGAAGCTTTCTACCAGGCCATGAGTAAGCCATGCGCCAGTGGCATTTACTACAATAGTTTTATGTTATAGACCTTGTAGATCCTCTTCCTTTGTTTCATGACTATTACATGTAACAACACTGCATAGCAGGTTTATTCAAAAAGACTGAAATGCAACACTCTTATTTTTATCATGAAGTCAATGTTTTGACTTTCTATTATTTAGAAAATGTTGCATGAAGTCACAAATTTTAGCCACTAACCGTTTCTCTTGTCTTCTGATTGTCGTCAAAGAAATTTTTGGTGAGTGTCAGATTGGTAGCCCTCTGCATGTGATCTCTCTTGTCTGTGGCTATGTTAAATTGAACTTTATCATCCACAAATAGTGTGTAAGTGTGAAGGAGATCTTTCTCTCCGTAAGATAGTTCTCTCTTCCTGTTATGAAAGAAATAGAAATACATAGAAATAAACGTTACAAAAGATATGCTCAGTGAATACCAAGGAGAGTCCAAGAAAGCCACATTAAGAAGCCCAATTAAAGGGATTGCCCACAATCCTGATTCTGAAATTTCACTTTTTCCCACACATGATGATTTTTTGTTGTTACAGGAAAAGCATGCCAATACAAACTTGCCACTGTGATTGTTTTATCTAAAACAAACAAAATGTTGAACTTTGAGAAACATTTTTTCATCTCTGAATTAAGAGTAACCTGAAATTCCAGTTAGCAGCTGAATGACACTGTTGCTTTGATTCAGCTTTATACAGGGTCAAAATTCAATCCATTGTAGTTGAATAAGAGCTCTATTTGAGGTGAAAAACTCAAAATAAAAGAGAAATATGTCTTATAATTGTCCAAGAGGGATATTTTAAAGAAAATATAGCCAAGGAGTATAAAAGTTGGAGTAGGGACACATGATGCTATACTGTGAGTAAAACTGGGTTGATTAAACTTTTTTTTTTTAATCATGTTGATTTCTGACTTTTAAATGTGCTTGCACTACTAAGTAGAAACACATTAATGATTCTGTAGACAAATTTTGAAAAATCATGGGCAATTCTTTTCAATTGTGGTCACTGGCATAAGGAAATTTGGATGAAGGCTGATTTTAAAGGAATGACGAACCAAAAGTGTGAGAGATATGTGGGAGTAAATAATGCGACTTGATGTATAACTTCGATAAACGCATTCAAAGATTAGTTAGCCCTATATTTTCTGTTGATTGTCCTCAAAATATACAGGTATACCGTATTGATCCTATTAATCAGCCATGCTCTATCAAACGCCCACCCCAAAAAATTTAAAAGAGAAGCGTTAAAAAACATTCAATTTTGTAGCATTTTCGTGTATCATTAAGCTAACCAACAATCGCTAGTAACAGGAAACAGTACCGAAAGTTAATCAATGAGGTTGTGATCCTAGAAAAGATGAAAAATTGTCAGTACTTCAAGGTTATCGGCAGCCACATAACAGTATGTTGCTGTAAGTGTTAAGCTTATTTGGCGATTTTGTGCAAATTTTGACGTTGAAAATCAGTCTCTAATAATCACCCACCCTTCATGAAATATTGCCGCCCAATGGGCGATTAATAGGAACAATACGGTATTTCATATTTCCGATCATTTTCTTGAAATGAAACTTTGCTGGTGTTTTGAAGAAAGCACAAGGATTGTGAATCAATTTTGGTAATTTACGACCATAACATGTATTTTCACCTGCAGTGCAAAATGAAGTTTGCTGCATTTATGGCTCGTTTGAGATGAACGGTCACATATTTCCTTGTAATAAATACTGTATTTTTTTTACAATTGCAGAATAAATAAAAATGTCATATGAAATCTGTGCTACACACCCTCCATCTTCCGTTTGATAGATGAGTTTCCCAGGGAACGGTTCGTTGCTTTTCTTGGTGCTAAATCGGGGGATAGTTTTTGTGATGGTTCCAGTATATTCTTTCTTGCTGGTGTCTTCAAATACAACGGTACCAACCGCCAGCTTCTTGATATCCATGGCAACTTCTTTATCCTGTGTGAAGAAAATGGCATGTAAAATGAGTGCGAGTTGAGGATTTAAAAATAGCTCCATCATTTTGTTGTCCCTCATTGTATTGAGTAATTGTACTTCCAGATTGGTTTGGAAACCAGCCAGATAGCTAGGCAGATCTCCAAGCTATTTTTCTATTACGTTGTCACCTAAGGGGAGGTTACCACCCCCTTGTGAACTTGAAATTGACATGCCAAAAGTTAGGTTGTTTTATACCATAGTAATAAGAGTCCCAGACTAATTGAAATTTGAAGAAAAAAAAAACATTTTTGAAGAAATCTAGTAATAATTCATGTTCTTGTTTGAAGATTTAAACTGATAATTTTACTATTTGGTTCATTTATCAGTTTAAAGAACATTGAAATTATTTTTAGCAACAAAAATAGTTTTTATTCTCAGACAAAACCAATTTTCGTTCTTTAGGAAAAGTATGCTATATGTTACGAAACAGACAAATGATCAAATTTCAGTATAAATCAAGGACATAAATTATCACAGATTCCATAAAATGTGTTATTTTTCAAAAAAACAAATTTCACTTAGTCTTGGACAAACTTTTAAATTCCTTGGTGTAGTGAATGTACTACTCATTCGATAGTTTCGAGAAACCTAGTCATCTGAAAATGTCTAAAACATTAATCATTATCATTTGGATCTTCCTTGAACAATTTCAATGGCTGTCTTAGGTACAAATATTCAAAGTGGTGGACCTTAACCAATACCAATGAATTTCAGAAAATAACACTTTAAGAAAACCTCATAAACCTGGTAACTGTACAAAAAAGATCACAAACATCATTGATGGGATGGGGGTACAAAATCAGCACCACTGCTTGGGCTCATGGATTGCTCAACACTAGAGTGATATATGTTAAGTAAGTCCAAGATCAGTGGCGTGCCCAGGATTTTTCAAGGGGTGGGGCACAACCATTAGTTTCCCCCGAATGACATAAGACTACAAAGACAAAAGTACACCCAATTTTTTTCGACATAGCTTTTGAAAAAGTGACAAACAAAAAAAGGTCTCACGGCAAGTTTTTCCAACAATTTTGAATTACGGTACAAAACTATACAAAGAATTTAGGGGCCACTTCAACCCTAAACCGGTGGTTATCTGCCGGTCATGGCCGGTTAGCAATTGTTTATTCCGAACCACACAGAACCGGCAAACAACCACCAGTTGAGTTTTGAAACAACCCCTTAGGCTGCTCGATAAAAATTCCTGACCATGCCTTTCACTTACATGTCTGTGTCCAACTTCAAACTCAACATCATCTCCAAGAGCCATTTCATTGATGTTACCATTAAACTCACTGTAGTGGAAGAAAATCTGCAAAAAAAAATGAGGATGAGTATAAGTTAAAAACTAAAAAAAAATTTTGGTTCTTCTTTGTAATTTTTTAACATTAAAATTGTTGTTGGTCCGCAGAGCTCCACTCAGGTACATGAGAACTGGTACAAACTATTTAACAAAACAAATTAAGCCATACACGTGAAAAATAAAAATAAACACGTCTAGGATTGGCACCAAAAACAGGATCGGTCAGGTTACGCCAAACGAACTATTTTTTATAGGCCTAATAAAAAATGACACCTTATTGCATTGCTTTCATGGTGAATAACAGTGTAAACTTACTTTTTACAACATTTCGGCAGATAATGGCATAGAACAGATATAATATAGAATCACTTAACAAAGATGTCTTCTACTTTATCTATTAACAAGTCTTTTTTTGGATGTGGGTCGTTTCTTTAAATTTGGAAAGAATAAATTCAACAAAGGAAAGGGGAAAATGGTATATTTACTATCAATTTCTACCAAGCAACAAGCAACTATGATCAATGCTAGTCTTCGCCCAAACCTTTGTACGGTGCAAAGTCATGGCAAATCAGGACAAAAAGGCAGAGCGCATGTGCGAGGCGACTTTTTTACGATTTTGGCTCACATATGTTCCAAGAGCATAAATATGTATTGAATACAGGTTTGTGACTTTCCTTATCTTTATTAAGGCTTTTTTTAGGTTTTGGCCCAAATATATGCCACAAGAGCATAAATATTTATTGAATACAGGTCAGGATTGGCGACTTTTCCTTGTATTTTTTTTTAATATCTCAAAATCAGGATGTCCTGATTTTTGGTCATTTTGAGAGTTGAAAAATCGGGACAATCCTGATAAATCAGGGACAGTTGGCAGGTACATGACATTGTAATATTGTCCTATGTAAATTTGTGTTTACTCATTATTACCTCTCTGACAACGTCAGCTCTCTCAATGAAGCCAAAGGATTCCTTCATAGAACACACTACACCTTGATATCGCGGCTCTGCTAATTCAATGTTGGTTGCTCGCATGCTGCCATTTCTGCAGAATCAAGACAGGATAAGTTGCTAGAATTAAGCTTATTTTGCACTTGCTGTTGAAACTTGGTTTTTAGTGTTTATTAATGCTGAACACCGAGTTTAATCTTTGTGCACATTTTAACATTAGCTAAGATTATGAACTGCTGTTTGTTTACTTGTATTAAATTGATTGGATAGGTAGCCTATATATCGTTACAAACTACCTGTCAAAGCGAAAGTGATATGCTGTGCTTATAAGATATATGTTAGGATATAAGATACATGTTTTTACTAAGGGGTGGTTGATTGGTGATCTAGTTGATGGTGACGAAAACACGACTTAAGGTCTAGTAGAAACTGTTTGGTTGATGGTGATACATCTTCCCCCATCAACCGCCTTTTTACGAGTTAAATGAGTTAACATTATTTCGAGTGAGACGTTGGCGCCTTTTCATAGCAATACAGATCGGTTGATGGTTCAGTCACCAAATTGGTGGAGTACAAAATGCTGTTGATGGTTAAAAATTTGCAGGGTGACTAGAAGAAACACACCAAAAGAATAATGAATAAACTGATTACAGAGATGCCAACATTGAGAAAGTTAAATCAGGGAGGCTCTATCGAGGGAGCGCTTGCGTGACTGAGCAACCACTGCGGGGGTCCAGGGGCCCTGGCGGGGGTCCAGGGGGCAGCCCCCCCTGGAAGCTCCTGGAATTTAGCCTTTTTAGAGCTGTTTGGAGTGGTCTCCTTTCACAAATTTGTGCAATTTCAAGTATTACAAACTACACAAATTTATAATGAAATTTGTAAAGTTGGGCTACTAATGTCATGAATGTTCCAGGTGCTCCAAAAATAGTTACATGTAGAAAAATAACTGTTTGCAAATATTAAATGCTCAAAAGCTGACTGCTCATATTATATAAATTTCACAGCATTATTATTTTTTGAGTTATCAATAACCTGTTGTTACCTGTGCTTCTTCGTCCGTTCCAGATTTCGAAAAAAACTGCGTTATTGTGCTTGATGTGGACGACGCTTTGTCAAAGTCCCTATGCTTAGTATGCTTTTTAGTATTGAAATGCCGCCTTATATCGTCTCTTCCTCCTGTGTTCTACCGAAATATCTGCATTGCAAATACTGCAATATGCAAAATAATTTCCTTTCCGACTCTTGCTAATACATGGCCACAATTCTGAATATTCCGTTTTGAATTTTTGCGACCATTTTTGGATCGTTTTTTTTTCTCCGGTGAGCCTCCATCGTCCACCATTTTATTTACCCATTTGTTGACATGTGTGTAGGGTTAACCCTTCACAACATCAACCTGTACGCAGGTGACACTATCACTGAGGTTTTCCATACGACTGAAATAGAGGGCGGGCATACATGCTATATATTCCGAAACAAGAATTTCTTTTAAAAAGCACAGAGCACTTATACATTGCCAGACGTGTACATAGTGAAAAATACAATTAATTTTTTTTTTTCACTGAAATTCAGGAATTTCGGGAGGATTTTAAGCACAATCGTAAGGTCGGGAGATTGGTCAGTTTTTCGGGAGCCTCCCGGCTAAATCGGGAGGGTTGGCATCTCTGTGATTGTAACAGAGGAAGATGTGGATTTGCGGTTGATCCTGTCAGTCCTCTTGATCTGTTATCACAATCAAGAAAACCAACCGTATATCAGATGCAAAATCAACATTTTCGTTCATAAAATGATGCTCATTTTCCATCATGAAAAGAAAACAAATACCCATTACAATGCACTGTAAAAACCAATGCAATCCTACACACTTAGGCCTAAAAAAAATTGTGTTTGTTTGCCCTCCGCGACCGACCCTAAAATGCCAAAAATTTGGGTTGGGTATTTTATTTATTTATTTTTTCTTCAAACATGTAAAATATCAAAACTCAATTCGAGATGGAAAACGTAAAATTTAGCAGTACAAAGTCACATTTAGTTGTATAAAATGCATATTTCCTCTAAATAATGACCCACAGTCTTTGATTAAGCCCTGTATTGCTTGGTATTCACGATAAAATCCATGGAATGACATCATTCTTTAAAATAAAAAAAATTAAAACCGACCGACCGACCCAAAATTTTAATTTTTCCACTGGAGGGCAAACAAACAATTTATTTTTTTGGCCTTATCAGAACATTTTGTCAAATATTCCTTGAGACCGACACTTGAATTTGCTCCCATACAAAGCCAAACCCAGCTTTTCCTTCATTACAATTGCATACAAAATGTTATGACATATACAAACTGTCCATACCTTTTGTCAGTGGCGATGTAAAATGAGACCTTTTCACCTTTCTTTGGTTGTCTGTCTGCGCTCAACACATCTTCTGCTTGAAAGGTTAGGAAGAAACTCTCCTGTATTAAAAGAAAATGTTTCAAGTAAACTTTTCACTGAATGATGTATATAGAAAAGTATAGACACAACTTAAAATGACATTGCTGGTGGCCTTCTAAATCTTCAAACACATAAACAGACTGGATACATTTTACTCGATTAGCTCTTTTCAAAATGGCCAAGCAATCCTCAAGTATCTACACAGACATGATTCCAAAGCTTGTCATTACAGCAGATGACGAGTCATGAACAAGCTTTTTTCTGAAAGCGGACAACGACCAGAGCCAGACTTCTGAAAAAAGTCCTTAAAATTTCCAAAGAACCACAAGCTGTTTTTCTAGGGCCAGGAGCCATTTCCAAAATTGCATACAATATATGTGACCCGTCATACCGAAAGGTACCTTAAGGTCGGCAAATTTAAAATTGATTTTTTGGTCTCATCTGAAAGATTATATTTTAAGCTTTAAAATGACACCTTGCTTTTGGTTATTGGATGTTCGATTACAAAGTTACATCCAAATTGGTAAAAGGTATCGGGCTGATTCCGAAAACTAAAGTTCTGAGAAAATCAAGTTTAAAGTTTCTGTACTGGTTCAAAGGTGAATGGAGAAAGGATTTTTATCTTGGTTTTTAAAACATTTGTCTTATGTTTTGGATGTTGGAACCTGATTAACATGATAGAATACACTTCAAAGGTAACGTTTCTGATGAAATTAGAAATTCGACCTTGGACGTGATTTTTGACTATGCTCAGCTTCAATGGCCTGTATCTCGTAATTTACTATGTCGGTATTAAGGTACCTTTCGATATGACGGGACACATATAGTAAGCATGCATTTAGACCTGGATATCCTGACCAACACTTTATCTGGCTTTTGTTTACATATTTTGGAACATTTTGATCCCGATTTGGAAATCAGGAATTTAAACAAGGAAAGAAGAACTTATTCGATTCCCATCGACGCACAGTCTTTCACACGTACTATTTCTTATGCGCATGCAAAGACTGCATGTCCAATGGTCGACGAACGATGAATATTGACAGACTCTGAATAAACCATTTAAGAACACACACCACAAATTGATTGCAATTCCTATGCAAAACAACCCCAGGATCATGCCGGATATCTTGGCTATAAAGCAACTGGTTGCTTCAACTCTTGGATTTATTTTAAGATTATGATCTAGATGAGCCCACAAAGTGAAAAAATATATAGGGTAACTTTGATAATTTTTTGCTAGGTCGCCTAGAACATAGGATATGCTCAAAATTTCATTTTCTCTAACTCTAACTCGCAACAAAATCTCTCTAAACACTGAAAATCTGCTCTCAAATTTTACAAACACAGCAAAATTATAGTATACTTCAACCAGCATGACTACATTTGAACCACGGAACATGATTCAAAAGAAATTTGATCAAAAAACCTAGTTCCAGCCATTTTTCAAGCTTTTACTTTAGAGAGGGCAACCAAACACTTGCTCCCGCATTGATCTGTATGGGCCAAATGCCTTTATTTAGTGATGTGTGTCCTTAACCATTCACACTCACTCACCCCATTCATTTCATAGGAGACCTGACCCAATTTAGGTGGGCCAGGAGAGGCACCCAACCTTCGAAATGGTAATCGAGCTTCAGACACTACCAAACCAAAGAACTGTTCATCCTGGATGACTTCTGGCGAGACGGAACCTGGTACAAGGCTTACGATTTTGGTTGCTATAGGTTTGGCCGTTCTTCTGTCTGGTTTAGTTTCAAACTCTACTGCATCTGCAGATACAAGTAAAAAAATCAATTTGACATTTTTTCAATTGAGTAGCCGTAACTTCTGTATGTGTAGCAGACAACCACGACTTCGTGATTCAGATTTGTCTTAAACTTGTCCCAATGGGTCATTATAAAAAATTTAATTCCATGTAATATGTCCTTGCAAATACGATCATAAGGAAAGTAATTGATTAACACTTGTTGCAAGTTTTTCAAAGCACCAGGTTAACAGTAACAGGCCTTGTATTTTGAGGCCTGCGAGTGCCATAGCACACCATCCCACACACCTAAAATGATCTTGAGGAGTATGATTTTCAGCACACCTAAATCTGGTAAAATTATACTCAATAAGATACAAAATGAACACCTACAGGACATCTGATATATCCTGAGAAGTGCTCTTTGTAGCACACCAGGTATTTTCAAAATTCAAGGCCTGGGTTAAGATTGTGCACTTTTTTATGACATCATGGTGTTATGACAACCACAATAGACACTCTGAAATCAAGCTTAACGTGGCAAGTCATCTAACATAGTTAATTATAACTGCAATCTAAGGGGTCAGTATGCCCTGTTAGGAGTCACTAGTGGTGAGTGAACATTGATTTTGAGGGTTGGTAGTCGAAAGTAGGCCTATGTTTAGAGGTTTGGGGGTTTTTTTTGGTAGGGAGGGAAAAATGACACGTTTTACAGAGATAATTTAGAACTGCCATTCAGGCTGCTGCCATTACAATTCAAGAACCCCCTTCTTACCTCCTACATTCAGTTCTTCTACACTCCCTTCATAGTGACTGTAGTGAAAAAATAGCCGCCCCTGTCTGTCACAGCACGTGATGAACCCGTAGGAACCCTGTCACAGAAAAACCACATCAAAGCATTACATTTTTTGTACATTTTTACTAGCACACAGATATTGCTTTCATTATTAGGGAGCTCCTTCAAAACTCAATCAGCTGCTGACTGCTGGTTCTGGCAGTTCTAGGACTTTGTCATTGTTTACATCAATTACAACCAGGCCTGATTACAACCAGCCAGAACTGGCGGTTCCAGGCAGTCAATCGCCTGTTTAACAACAACGACAACGGGTTTCCAGGAAGTAGCAGTTGATCGGATCACTTGTGATCAAGCCATCAGAAAGAGATGGCGAAAGCTAAAGAATGTGAGTAAATTTTAATTGGATTTGTCAAACAAAATGTTATCCATCAATCGCCTGTTTAGTTTTGAAACACTCCCTTATGGACTTATGTTATGATACAGCGTCTGCATTGACTTATGGGTACCTTCGTAAACACATTTCTGTGAACACTGTACTTGGAGAGACGTGCTGATATGAATATCAACAACGATTTGATAACAAATCAACAACGATACGCTCCTACGCAAGGGGATAACTGAAAACTGTTGAAGATAGTACGACACCACTTACGAAAAATGTGAGGACCTATGTGGACAGGTTAGAGTTTGCATTCAAAAGTGATGTAAGTAATGGTGCAAGAAGGATAGTGCTTGGGGCAAAGATTTATCAAAAAAATTCATCTCGCTGATGTCAACATGCAGAAGTGTGTACTATTTAATACTGCATTTAAAAAATGGATGCTATTATTGTTTCAAACAAAGTTCAGACACAAAATAATTTCTGAATGCAGTTACCGCGTATCGGGACACCGGGAAGTACACAACACCGTTTCCAATCAGTAATCCACAGTGCCGAAACATCGTGCTGCCTGAAAAGCGTTGTGTACTTGCGTAAAATGCACACGGGCCATTCCACGGCAAGTGGTCCTGAACCCAGAAATATCAAATTGGCATATGAATGCTCAAATATGACTTTTTCTCAAAATAACTTAACATAAAATCATATTTTAACACCGATTTCACAAAATCATTGACGTTACAAAAAATATGTGTTCCAGAGTAATACAGTCCGAAGGGAGGGGAAAATCACATGAATTCCTGGCAAACAGTTAAAGTACCATATTTGGACTGTTATGACTTCTGTATAGATTATTTATACTTTTATTTATCAACAGTTATTTACTTTATTGAAATCATATCAAGTTTAACTCGAAAATTGCAATGTTTTGATAAATCATCATCGTAAAAACCCTCATCAGAAGATGTAACTTACGTAACGCAAAAACATCAAAAAGTTTTCTCTTTCAGTAATTACTTGCATTGAATTTAATTATGGTACATTTCTAAAGCTGATGTATGTTGCCAAATATTATTGTGAAAAATTACAGCATTCATGTAATGCCTTCATAGGATAGCAACACTTTGAAAATGCGTAACTTACGTAACGTTACGTAAGTTACGCATTGTGGTTATGTAAGTTACATGTTAAGTTATGCAAGTAACATCATTCTTATAGCAAGATTGATCATGAATGGACCTGAAATTATGTGGAGCTGTCTAAAACTTGACAGAAAGGGGG
>JXSR01S039690.1:11500-29965 GCA_000969725.1 Ophiothrix spiculata | reverse complement strand
ATACTCATATGTAATGTCTTCATCAATGAAAAAGTTTACACTTGTTCTATTTTTCAATAGAAAGAGTGACGTTAGAGGTATATATTGATCACTTTTGAAATGTATTTCTTAGGAGTAAATGCTTCTGTCATAATTGACTTCATGAAACAGTACTAATGTAGCAGGACCCATGACTATTGCTGAACTTTCAATTGACAAACTCATGGTTCAGGTAGAAAAGCTGAAATGACAATGATATTTATCATTAATATATTTTCTTGTTGTATGATTAAGGTTTACTCATGTTCAAGAATGTATGAAGTAGCCTCTTAGCTTCTAACAACAAAAGTGAACATATTTTTAGCATGGTTGTTCACATTATTTCCAATTAACTGTGATGTGTGGAAATTAATATTTGATGATCAATTTCCTTTTGGCTTTCAAACTTTTAACAACATACAAAAAGTATTGCACAATTATTTGTTAACAGCTCAAGATGTTTAGGAACAGGTGGATTGTGTGTTTATTTATTTTTGTATGGATTTACCAAAATAGTGGTACTGAGTATTAGATAATGGTGCATAGAGATAAAGTTGGTGTTGTGTTTAAGATTTAAGCTGGATCTGGATAATTTATACTTCAATTAGCAGATAAGAGCTCTGGAATATCCATATTTAATTGATTGAAATTCAATTAAGAACATTCAGTTGTAGAATACTACTCTTTATGACTGCAATTACAGGTATGACTGTCCTGTACACAGGACCGATGGCATAATAGTCCCTTCGAAGGACAAAAATCTTTTATGAAATGTTTACCGAACTCTAAAAACTTCGGCTTGCAGTGCAATATACAGGGACAGATCTAGGAATTTTCAGGGGGGGGGGGGGCATTTTGGTGGCACCTAGTCACCTACTTATAGACAGGCACCGATCTGCAAAAAATAAGAGGGGTGGAGATTTTTTGAATGTTCATAATTAAAGATTATGGATGTGCAGCTATTTCTGAACATAAACAAAACCATAGATAATAAAAATCTAGTGGCATGGCTTTACGTTCACTTCAATTAAAAAATTTGCTCCAGCTTTGAGATATTACTGATCAAACCTTATCTTTTAAAACATTTTCAACAGGTAACTTCGGAAAAATTATGATAAAGCCCTTGAAAAAACTGTCATTGTGATAATGTGATATAGTCATTCCCGGCAATCATTAATATATAAGTTACTTATCTCTCACATTCTGTGATGTTTCTGTAAAGTGATCATTTTATAAAGAGATTAATAAACAGAAATAGTTGCCCCATCCCCGGGGGATTCAAAACTGGCTGTGTTACCACGATAGCCCAAATGTAAGCAGTTGTTATCCAATATAAGCAGTTGTTTAGCATGATGGAATTGATTTTATTTTGTTTAGACTTAAATTCAGTCTGATGATATCATATTACAAACCAAGTTATTAGCCATAGACCTTGCCATTCTGCTGTGAATCAGACAAGTTGGAATTCAAAACAAAAAGATGCCAGTTGGTAACACATGTGTACACCAAGTCATGTGCACTCACTTTATAATAGGTGATTTTGGCTTCTGCACACCTAATGTATATTGTATTTAAAAAATATTCTAATGTTTTGTAAATTATTTTGTAATTGGTGCAAATTTTTTGAGGTGTAATATTTAAAGTTATTTTACCTTTTTCAAAGCATTTAAGATTTTTGTGCATACCCTTTTGTGTGGGGGTGTGTGTGCGGTACATTCAAAATAAATAGGCCTTGTAAGGAAACTGACATGAATTGAATGATAAATTTTGAAAGAATATACCAGACTTTGAACCATTTTACTTGGCATCCGAATCAAATTTAGGATATTCAGATTTTGGCCAATCATATATCACAGCATGTCATAATGTGCTAATATTGAAAACATCACTCATTTTGGTGTTCAGTTGTGTGTGCCATTTGTATATGTAGTATTGGGATATTTGCCATTACACTCATCCAAATCACCACACTCATAAGTTGATTTTGACGGGACTCGAGTTAACCAATATACCCCACTCGAAGACCATGATTGATGACAAATTAGCCATTACACTAGTCTGTATAGGCAGTCTGGTATCCCCTTCTATACCTATCATGGTTGGAACAGTTTTCATTGGTCGATACTAGTTGCTAACCCCTTATATTATGCATGTTGGAATACTCGCTACTTCTTCTATTACCGACTGCCTATACTGACTAGTGTAATGGCATTGTCATCAATCATGGTCTTCGATTTATATTGTTTTTGTATTTGTAAATTCTAAGATACTTCCTTTATATGAACGTATTTTTGTATTATGTATTCATTGTATACCTTTTTTTAAGATATTGTAAAGCGCAATGATCAATTTTGAAATTGCGCTATATAAGAACCGATGTATATGTATATATATGTATACCCATGGTTCAATTTGTTTTTGGATGTTTGTAGAACACTTACAAGGTACGTGTAATGCTCAGATTACCACGGAGTATATAGAAGATTAATAGTAAAATAGACATCCAGATGAGAACCTTTAAATTAAAAACGGCATCAACTGGAAAGTTTCATTCATGTATTCAGTTCTGTTAAATGAATTTTTAAACTTTGGTCAGATATGAACAGGATACCAATATTGAATAGAGTAAGTCTTTCCAAAACTGTTCAGTTGATTTATCTTGAGATGTGAATCAATCAATCAATCAAAAAGTCATTTATGTCCTAGCGCCAGTATCATACAAAATGTTCTTAGGCGCTCAAAGCTCAAAAAGTTACTGCTGATAGGCATCCTTAAAAAGATGAGTTTTGAGGAGAGTTTTAAATTGTTCTTGCGTGCAGTTCTTTAACTGGCCTTTGGCCTGGAAGTCTGTTCCATAATTTGGGACCATAGACAGAGAAAGCACGGTCACCAAATGTAACACACTTTGTTCTTGGCTCAACAAGACATGTACCGTCCGAGCAAGATGATCTTAACTTCCTCTGAGTCTTTCTTGTTGTAAGCATGTCAATGATGTCAGGCGGAGCATTGCCATGAAGTGCTTTATGGACAAGAGTGAGAATTTTATAGTCAATTCGCTGCTTGATTGGTAGCCAATGAAGTTCATTGATGAGTTCAGAAGTAATTGGATCAAACTTGCGTTTTCTGTAGATAAGTCGCGCAGACGTTCTTTGAATGTTCTGAAGTTTCATGAGAAATTTCTTGTTAATACCAACAAGCAGACCATTACAATAGTCAATACGCGATATCACCAGAGAATGAATAGCTGTCTTAGTGGCCTCTTTAGTGAGTAGTCTACGGGCTCTGCCAATGTTTACAAGATGGAAGTTTGCAGCTTTGGTTACTCTAGCAACTTGAGTGGCCATTGACATA
Organism: Ophiothrix spiculata; assembly: GCA_000969725.1. Taxonomy (NCBI): domain Eukaryota; kingdom Metazoa; phylum Echinodermata; class Ophiuroidea; order Amphilepidida; family Ophiotrichidae; genus Ophiothrix; species Ophiothrix spiculata. Next base: position 26,596 of record JXSR01S039690.1, on the reverse strand, counting down.
CTAGTTTCGAAGAAAACACCAAGATTTTTAATTGGATCAGACGTCACCAGATGATGTGTATTAAGTCTTCCAAATCTTATCAGAGCCGCTCAGAAAATATGTATGTAAGATAAATGGTGTGAACACACCAGAGGTTGGGTGTGAACACATTAATATCATCAGTTGAATTGAACCAAGTATATTTTAGGTCTATCCAACATTTTAGGGTTGGGGTTTAGGATAGGGTTAGGGTTAGTTTTAGGTTAGGGTTTAGGTTTTGCTGAGACCTAAAGTATATTTTTCCGTTGTATAATGTTCCAACTTTGCTATTGTCAAAGCAATTATTTCTTGGACAATGTAAACAAAGATTCATAGTATGGGTTGCATTTGCAAACAATGGGGCCTTGCACTGTGGATTTTTGTTTACACTGTCCAATAAATTTTTGCTTGGCCTATAGTTTAGTCAAGAGAAGCAGAGAAGAGCAGGTATTCAGTATATGAACATGCCCTGGACAAAATCGAGTACAAAAATAGTACAACATTCCTAAGGTGCACATTTGGAACATCATTTAAGTACAATTTGAGTACATTTATAGTACACAAATTTGTACTATATTTGTACTAAAGCTGTACTATAATTGTGTTCCAAATGTGCACCTTAGGAATGTTGTACTATTTTTGTAATCAATTTTGTCCACGGTGACTTCTGATATGTGTGTAAATGCTTTGTGTAACACCATTTATCAAACAAGATTATTTTATTGAAAGCGTTCCATTGTGTGAAATCCCATTCTCAGAGATGCCACTTTTCAGGTTTTAACCTAAAATCAGGTTTTTTAGAAGCTCAAACCATGATTTCAGGTTTTTTTATGATCCCTAATTTACATATTTGTGTATATTTTCGGCCCTTTTTGGAGTATCTTTCAAGAATTGATGGCTTTTTCAGGTTTTTTCCGCTGAAAGCAGTGGCATCTCTGCATTCTGTACAACACCTTACTACACCAAGTAGTCTAATTTCTAGTTACAGCTCTGCCAGACTAAAAGTATAATGGTATAAGTAACTATCGTGTGAACACACCCTGACTTGCGTGTAAACACTTTGCTATCTCCAGTTAAACCCATGTCACAGACAAACAAGACTATTCACTTTGTCACATCGGTGAATCAAGCCTATTTCACCCAGCTAAACCATGTGTGGATGCCTTTTGTACTAACGAGCCCTGTCATATGATATCCAATGACATCAATATCTTTGGATATCACTGTCTGAGCAAATCAACATGGAGGCCTAACGAAGCAGTTGGGTGTACTCATAACGGAAAGTTTTAATCTCCAATGTGGCATTTTGTAAACCTGTGTCAGAAATGCTTGAATCTGTGTAGGTATCACCATCAGAGTTGATTAACATGATACGCTAATAAGCTACTGATATGAAGAGGGTAACACCCAGGGATATCCATATTAACTTTCATAAGACAGTTAGGAATCATGTCTTAGGTTTGGTTGGTGAAGTGGTTACAGTACTGTGCTTTCATTGCTGGGGCCCAGCCTTGACGGACTCCCTGCACCATGTATGTGAGTTTGGTTAACGACAACCTATACCTATCAATTTAGTTAACGTGATATGCTAATTAAGCTACTGATATGAAGAGGTTATCACCCAAGGATGCCCATATCAAGGGGCTACTTCAAAATTCGACCCGCAGTTGACCTCCGGGAACTGCCTATTCTGGGCGTTTGCAAATGTTCTGAAGAATGATAAACGCCCAGAATCACCTGTTCCAAGCGGTCAGCCGCCAGTTGAGTTTTAAAGCAGCTCCTAACTTTCCAGAGACAGCAAAGAATCTTGCTTAAGTTTGGGTTTGTATCTTTTTAATGGGTGCATAGTTAAATGGTTGTAGTACTTCTATGTTTTAACTGTTAGGGTAAATCCCTGGTTTGGCTTGAAGTGTTGTATTACTTGAATTACTCCAATTTTTCTCCTGAGTTCCCTGGCAACGTAAAGTAGACTTCTTCCATGATTCTCTGAAAATGTTCTTTCCTGGGAACCTTTCGAAGCTCTTCTAGGCATTCAGCTTAGCCTAAAAATATTATTTCTTTTTCCTTGTTTCAGAATCGAGTCTCTTGCTTTTTGTAACATGGTGGAATTTAAATTCATCATGCTTCAGCAGCACTTATTTGCTGTCAAAATGATGTAATAATTGGAAGAATTTCCTAGTAGCCTGGCCACACTATTCACAACGCAATTATGCATCAGTTTGAATTCCCGCACAATGAGCATTCAAATGCAAAAGAAGTGTTTGTTATGGCGGTGAGCTGTGTACATAGTTTGGACCAATTGCTGCAGTGAAGTAATTATTACTTCGGCAGCCAATTGCAACTTGTCTTAATTGCATAATTGCTATGTTATAATCTTGCTTCTAGTGTTGACAACATTAATTTTCTGATCAGCACCGTGCATGTCTTACAATCCCTTCTGCTTTAGCTTGAAGTCAAATTATATAGTCTATAGGCCAATCCTGTTCTATCTTAGTGATGTCCCTCTTTATTGAGACTTTTCACTGATCTTAGTCAACCAGTTTTACACACTTTCCAGCAGTAGAGCGTCCTAAGGATTGTGGTTGCCATCTATAGGCTGTACTTGACCAAACCATTGGAGCTGCTTTTCCTCTTATATTATGTCAGTTTAGGTTGATTTGCTCTCTTTCCAATTTTGTTATTAGAAATCTGTAGGCATCCCACTGCTATTTTGCATTTCAAATAAGTGTCATATTTGATATGGGAATTGGAGAGATTTTTTGCCACCTAGGATTATGTATTATTTAGCTAATACGAAGGCAGATTTTTAAAACTTGTATTTTTGGCATGTGAAGAACCAAGATTATTTTTCAAAATCCTAATCATAAGGTTTGGCATATCAGTTTGCAGCTAAGAAGCTATCGGGTGTCTTGTCAAGATTATTGTCATTCCCTGATATGACATGTACTAAATCTCTCCTTGTCATTGCAAGTTATAATGATGTACAGTATCAATGCTGGATAGTGTAGTCTAGGTAGGCAATTAGAAGGGCTTACAAGGTGGTCAATGGAAGAGTTGTGTTTAATCTGGTGTTTTCCTGGATTCAAATAGGGTGAAAAGGGGCTACTTCGAGCATGTGGTGAATTTAAACATTTGGTTTGTTGTGGAATTTTAAGTAGCTTAATCTAAAAGCATGTAATGGCTAACAACAACCACTCACTACTTGCTCTTATTGCTTGACTTTGTCATGAAAAAGCAAATCAAAATTCAGAAAAAATATAAGAAATCCAAAAGTGGTTCACTTGTAGAGGCCAACACTGTTCATTAGCCTGAGGCCTGATAATCATCTGCTGAAATATCCTGATATACTTTCATCAAATTCTGCCATAAAAGGATACTCCAAACTAAGTTTTCTGAAAGGTGTTTGCTACATATGATAATAATAATTATATCAAAATAACCAAATTGGAAATTCATTTGCCCACATAGTTTAGGTCACACTTATCAATTGAACTTTTTTCTCCCAGTTCAAGACTTGATAACAGTCTGGCATGGATTATTGTTTTATTAAGGTGTGCTGCTAATCATGTCTATATTATTACTATGAATGAACTGAATTGAAATCACTCTGCTATCCTTAGATATTCCAAGGGGTCGATTTCACTAACATTACGATGCATCGTAGCTAACGATGGGTTCAGCTCGTAACCACAACTAGACTTCGTAAAGACGTGAAAACCCTTCGTAAGTGTTCACCGCATCATAAGGTATATGAATTATGTATTAGAAAATTTGAACCCTTTGTTAACGTTGCGTGGGGTCAAGATGTGGTCGAAGCTAACGATGGGTTTTGGTCTTACGATGGGTTAACGATGCATTTTAACGTTATTGAAATCGACCCCAGGTTCAATATATTGATTGCAACCATTTGATTTATCTTTAAGGTAACCGAGCACCTTCAATAACTTTTGTGGTTAAACTTACCACATGTCCAGTAGCCCCAGTTCACCCTACCTCTAATACTTCTTATAAAGCTTACAATGACATAATCTGTGTGGTAGTGTAAGGATTTTGCTACACAGGTGGAAGGCTCTGTAACATTTGGTTTCAATTAGGAGAATCTGTTAATGAATCTGGATAAGTTCACTGGATTGACTGAGCCATATGTTGCCCAACACTGAAGTTCTTAATGAAGATTGTGCAATTAATGTAAGGATTCAATTTGTTTAGCAAGGTGACATACACTATCTGTTATTTTTAAGTGTTTTTGTGAGAGATTATAATTGTACATAATTGGCTTGGACTGGAGATTCACATGATAAATCCCCCTTAGAAAGTATAAAACACGATTAGCATAAAACTGATCAAATTCACTCACAAGGTGGCTTCTATGAGTGAAACAATTTTGAATTGCTCAGTCCTTTCTGTGTTTGTTTCTGAATTAAATTTGGTCGGCTATCAGATTTTTTTAATGGACAAGTGGGTAAGGTTTCGGTCAAATCTTGTTTATTTTTAAGTTAAACATGTCTTTAGGTTTCTGAAGAATTTTGAATTTTTAAAATTGGATGTTTCTGTGGAAAGTTATAGAAATTTTTCTAAACAGTGTATATTTTGCGAATTGTAAATTTGTAAGCAGAGGAATTGTTGAACTTAAACAGTCAAAATGACTGAACTGAAACCCTCTACTTTTATAAAGTTAATCGTAAAATACAATTTAGGTTTTTATTTATTGACTCTGATAGATATAAGGGATGTCCTTCAGAATGAAATGACGATTTTGGTTACGGTCTATCAGCTTTACATTGACCAGTACAAATAATGTTAGATGTTACGCGCCTAAGGGAAACCCCCTAGAAACTTTACATTTGACATTGCTAATGAAAACCAGAAATTAGTAGTTTGGGTGGATATTATGGCTTTCTCGCCTGCCAATATGGTGTCTTGCTCCATATCTTGCTATTTTGTAGTAGGCCTAGTAGGAATAGAGTAAGAAGTCTCCAAGGTAATGCCTTTTGTAGTTCATAGAATATAACAAAACCAAAGAAAAAAGATTTGACATTGGTCATTAAACTTTGCAAACATGTGTAAGTGTGCAAATTACCAGTATTTATTATACCTGCATGATTATTTGTACTGATCAAAACCACGTTTGCCTAGATTTTGTATTACGTCATCGCACAAAGCAATGAAGCATGATATTTTGATGAAACTTATGGAAAATGTAGAAGATTTATTCACTATTATAGAAAAGCTGTTGATTTTATGAAAAATTATGATTTAATATTTTTTCTGATTTTTTGAAACAGGGTATAAATCATTCGTGGACACTCTGTATTTCAGTTTAGTTTAAACCTGATTTTTTCAACAATATATGAATTTGAGAGCATAGGCACTTTACAGGAAATATTTAAAGTGTCTATCATGGTTCTAGTGAGGCCAAAGCTTTCCCTAAATGAATTAAGATATAATTGGTTCAAACAGATTGAATTCCTATCATTTTACTCATTTCAAGTGAGGCTGTTCTCTTATTTTATAAAGCTAGTATTGAAAAAAACTCACACCTCTGCATTTTAAATCATCAAACGTGCTACAGATCTGCCACAAAGATGGCATAGGGAAGAGGGAAGCTTGAATACAAACATCAGAGTGGGATACCCAGCTCTCTATCAAAGCAGTTTGGCTAGACTCCACTATTGCAATATTACTATGAGGAGACTGCCCTACCTCCTCCACAGTGAGCCTGGTACCTTCCCAGCATTTAAAGATGACCATTGCACATGTGGTTTTAAGCTTATTTCTATATTATATTCCAACATTTTTAGCTGAAGGATACTACATTTGTCACTCATGCAATGGACTCAAATCCCAACTTTGAATGATCAGTGATTGAGAGCTGCGAGCATATACGTCTAGGCCAGATTTCAAATAGTGGCACAAATGAATTCAACTTGGCACTTTTAATCCAAGTGAAGATTAAGAAATTAGAAGAAAACATTTATATCTGTGGTGCATTTTGGCACGTCAGATTGCATCTTTGAAATATAAGTTGCAGTTGAGCCAAAATAATTGAGGATATCTACTCCATGGCTCGCAAATCTCGGTTTTGTAGTTGACAACGGAAAAAAATTGATGAAATGTGATGCATGCCCATTTCTAATTTCTACGTATTTAACACCCACGTTGGAATGATGCTGAAAGTGTTGGAAAATTTCTGTGGATATGCTGATCCTTCCTAGATCACATCTTATCGTAAGACCACAATTTTTTATATCGATTTGTAGATTAAAAAAAGGCTGTTGCAAACTGAATATGATGTACTAAAGTTGTGATTTTTACTCATTTTGAACTATCAAACATAGCATATTGCAACTTTGAAATGAGTTGTGGTGATATAAAGAGACCTTTTCAGAGGAAAATGACATAGAAAGAGCTCAGAATTTTATGCGTATAAGCTTACGGAATTTTATCAGCCTTTTCTCACAAATCAGTTAAAAAATAGATCTTTACTTAGCAGCTGTTTGGCCAGTCCATAAAGATTATTCTTTGATTTTATTTATTGTTCTGTTTTGTGATTTTAAACATGTTAAAATGTTTTTATAGAATTCAATGACACACTGTGATCTGTTGTATTTATGGCAAATGTTTTTCCTTCAAAAATACCTGATGGTACATTGTTTAAATGTTTTCCATACCTAAACGCAAATAGTTCCATCTGTTTGTTTGACATTTGAAGAAATTAGTGAGCATTTTAGGAAGTATTGATGACAATGATGTCTGACAGAAATTAGGAACAAATGTTCAAAAGATGTTTTTCATTATAGGTTTGTAAATAACAATTAAATGTCTGTTATATAAAACATTGTTTCTATTTTCTTATTCATTTGTGACATCATGGAGAATTATGATAGAATGAGTTCAATTGTAACTCAAAAAAGCAGCAAAAGTGTATAATTTATTTTAACACAATCATATTTGTAATCCCAGTTTTTAAAATTAAATGTGAAACCAAAAATTAGGTTACTAGTTAATTAACATGAGTAAAGAAGTAAATTAAACTGCTTTTTATGTGAAGAAACGCAGGTACCATATTTACTTGTCCAATTCAACTATTTACCATCTAGTAAAGTTAAATTGTTTCCATGATTGAAACATCAATGTATTTTAACAATTTTTGGCGTGCTTTTATTAAGTAAATGCTTTTTATTAAGTAAAAGATTGATGTGCATTCAGAAAATCACTACTTGAATTGACAAAAATCATCATTGTCTATGTTTGAAACTTCAAAATATATTAACCATTTTTGGCAAGCTTTTATGAAATAAATCAATGATAAAGGCGTTATACATGCAGAAAATTCATATCCGTTTCAGAAATGTTTTGTCAAAAATTAGGCCCGACTTTCTTGTGTGTCATAATTACATACACATCTGTTCCTATTTGAAACAATGTTTAAATGAAAAATTTGGAAACAATGTGGCCTGCTGAAAAGTTTGAACAATATGTTCTAATATTAGTAGAGCTGTACTAAAATAGGTTCAAAACTATAATAAGAGAACTTTATTTATAGAGGTTTTGTAAAAACTTGAAATATGAATATTATACATGAAAATCACAACTTCATATGGAGTTGATTCACTATGCCGTACAAATTAACAAAACAGTCATTGTCGATATTTTACCATCAAATAACATGATCCACATCTGTAGTGTAGCTAATTGCATGTTGCTTGCACTTTCAGATAAAACAAAATACAAATCCAAGATCAGATTTGAGTCAACTTTGGGTGCCTTAAGGTAGAAAATATAGTCTGCAGTTAAGAAATAGGAAAACCACAAATGGATTAGAGGCCTCTCGCTTTCACAAGAAATGGTTTAGTTGTCAGTCAAAAATCGCCTGGATCCTGTGCTTCAGACAGGGTTTTAGATTGGAGTTGAAAGCTTGTCACTGTGTAAGATATATTGCCATGTTGAAAGCTAATGTGATAAATGCACTCCAATTGATTTCAATTTCCCACTTGCATGCTGCCCTTGCTTGTCTCAGCTTTGGAATTTAAAGTTTTTGATATTTGTACTGGAATTTGCAACAGTGGTGTAGCCAGGATTTTGACATTGGGGGAGCAAGGCCCAATAAAAGTTGTTGAAAATTGACAAAAGGTTTGAAAGTCCATCCAAAATGGCTTAAGACAAAAAGAAATATTGATTTTGAACCAACAAGACTTCATATTGGTAGTGTACTTCTTCAGAACTCAACCAGTTACATTTGGTGGCATCAATTTATCCTGTTTTTTTAGATCGCAGTGGAGTGATTACACTATCTAGAGAGTGGCCTACTTTTGGACTGTCTTTTGCTTAGTTTCTTTTTCACTGTACAGATTTTGCTGGTTGAGTTTGGTCAAATTTGAAGTTTCACAGTCATGGTCAGACTGGAGGTTTCAAAGCCATTTTCATTGTGTATAATTAAACATTTGGAAAAAACAAGTTACTTATTTTTGCGAATGTAGAGATGATTGCCTATGGCTTATCGGGGGAAGCACACATTTTGTTTTTCACACTCTGGAGGCGGCCCATGAATTCAATGCAAAGGCTTAAGTCACGTTTTCTGTCAAGTAGTATAAATAAATAGATAAATCACATTATTTTACCATCAAGCTTAGACAGCAACTACCAGATATTTATGATAACTCAATTTCATGTGATTTCACTCCCTCCCACACCTCAAATTTATAGGCGCCTTTGTATTATGTACTTTTCATTTGTTCTCGTTATACAGGCAATGTCGTATGGTTAGACCCTCACTCTGCCGCCAGGGCTCTACTAGGAATGAGTCGACCATCACCATCGTACAATATCTTAGGGCAGTCTTTGCAACAAAATCTCCGACATCCAATAGAACCTGTGCCTGCACCATCACCGCCACCAGCACCCAGGCAAGAACCAGAGGCAGAACCAGAGCCAATGGAAGAAGGAGAAGGTAATTGTAGAGTTTTTACTTTATTTGATTAGGGTTGTATGCAATGATACCTTAGAAGGTATTTAGAACTTGTGCCTGTATCATCACCACCACCAGCACCCAGGCAAGAACCAGAGGCAGAACCAGAACCAATGGAAGATGGAGAAAGTACGAGTTATTGGTCAGTATGTTCAATAGAGGTTGAAGAGTTAGACCGGTTTTAAAGTTAGACCTGGTTTAAGTGAAATTTTGTATCACAGATTAATATGTTTACTTCAACCAATATTTTCATATTTTGTATTGTTTGTACGATTTGTAGTTGATTCTTTAATTTTGAAAGTTGTTGCAGTTCAAAATTGCTTCAAAAGGTCTTTTTATGGATGTAGAAATTTTGATTCAGACCCAGTCTAACTTTAAACCTGGTCTAAATCTTAAACCTCTTTTGTGCATACGGGCCATATAGTGTTTTTACCTTGTTTGATTAGGGTTGTTTATTTACCAGTAGTAGGTGTATAGAATTTGTGCCTGTATCATCACCATCACCAGCACCCAGGCAAGAACCAGAGGCAGAACCAGTGGAAGAAGGGGAAGGTAGGAGTTGTGGTCCCTGAGGTTTATTCATAATTGTGCACAAAGTATTCTTAGCACCTAGTTGTGTTGAGTCCTTGAAAAAAACTCTTTATGCACCCTGATTCTCTCCAACTAGGTGACAAAAGTAGGCATTGGTGTATGAAAGGTATGGGAAGGTGCATTAGGAGTAATGACCCAAAAAAACATACACAGTATAATGGAACCAGGGGCCGTATTCATAAAACTCCCTTACACTTAAGTGCAATTTTCACACTTAAGTGTAAGTGTTGCACTTAACCTTAACTGTTACACTTACACTTAAGTGATTCCCTTAACTTTGAAGCCCAATTTCTGCTTTATTGCAGTGCATCATTTTCGTTCTTTTTCACTGTAATTTTAAGTGCAAAAATCCTAACTATAATTTGTAAAAAATATTTCACAGGATTAAACTGACTCTCTTTAGTCACACTGGATGTGTTTTCTTTTATGAAAAAGCAAATCTTGTGAAATATATGCGATAGAATATCCATGCGACTTAAGGGCAACTCTTGAGGGTGCTGCAAGGTCCCCCTTAAAAGTTGCCCTTAAAATCATAAGAGTTAAGGGATTCCCTTAAATATTTGTTCATTTGACGTATATTTTTACAGAGGATGAAGATGAAGATTTCCTAGATCTAGTCAGCGATCGTGAGACAGGGGAGCGAGTAAGACCAGCTAGGTCAAGAAGAACATCGCCTGGTGGAACACCATTACATATAAGCCCCGATGATGGGGAGGGCTTACCCGACAGCACACAACAAATACAACAGGTAAACGATAGTGTTTCTTTACTGGAAATGTTTCTATATTTTTGGTTTTCCCAGAAGGGTGTGTAAATAGACCACACTTTGCTTAAATCCCCAAGTGCATCGGATTCTACTCTAAAATGGTGTACTTTGACTGGATCGTACATTGATGGTATTGTCAATCGCATTAAAGTGCACATTGCAGTGGTCAGCAATGCAATATCTAGTTCTTTGAGTGTCAGTAGCATTATAGTTTTATTAGTCAAAATACCCATAAAATAGATGCATTTCAGGATATTTTTGCATGTTGTTGAAGTGTTTACATATTTATTTCCCTTAAGTGTTTTAACATTAAATTTTTTGGGGAATAAGTTTCTCTCAATTGATATTGCATTGGAAAATATTCCATATATTTTGATATCCATAAAGTGATTGACTTTGCTTTTTTTTTATCTACTAATAACTTCAATATTACTTACTTTTTTAGGGGATGTTTCAATGTACATTATTTTTCCTTTGACTATTGTTTTATTTGCTGAGCTATGGAGATACTAGGCCATTCATATGCTTGTGATAAATACACACCTAACAGCATCATTGACAACCCAATACTTGTGCTAAAGTGATGCGTATAACAAGTGGTTATGGTAGTGCTACAGACAGCAGTCCGTTTATTTCAATGAAACCACCTGTCAAAATGATATAAAACTTCAAATTCAAAAATCTGCTTTTCACACTTACAGAGGTGTACCATTCCGAAGAGCATTCTTGTCCATAATAGGCAGGTGTCTCCCTTAAACCTTCTGGAATAACTCATAAGTGAAATTTATATCTAATGACCTTACTCTTGCAAAGAGCCCAGTTATTTATTACCAATGTAAGCACCATACCAGTCAGAATTGGTCAATAGGTGTGAATTGGTAACCCCGGCTGTGGCACTGCTTCACAGCGCCACAGCCTCACTAGATTGATTTGGTCACTGGAATCACTAGACAGAGGGGAGGTTGATCAGTGGTAGGGGTTGGTCGTGGGATCTGGGCAAGATCTGCTAATGACCATGTGATCAGAAAGGAATCAGAAATGTCACATATATTGTACCTGTGCTGTATAGTATCAATGAGTAATAGCAACAAAACCACAAGAGTAGATAGGCTCAATGTAACTTTAACTGTGTTGATGAGTTTCTGAAACCACATTGTTCTACATCAACCCAGATTCTGTTTTTTAGTTCAAACAAACATGTAGTAAAACACTAAATAGAACTCTTCAATGTCAAATTTGGTTCACATTAATTTATTATACCCAAGGTAGAAAATCAGCAATTCCAGTAGCCACTTTGCCACAAATCAGGAAACCTCAAATAGGGTTGATTGATTTTGTGTTAATGTTTAGCAATATATATGAGCACCTCAAGGAAGGATTAGGCTGTGTATTTTGCTAAGAGCATCCTCAAAGGTTGAAACAGTCATTATAGGCATTCACCTGTGGCTGTGTGGTATGTTGTTGACACTTCTGTACTGTGGCTCTTGTCAGGTGGTAGTGACAATTCACATGGGCTGGCTAGGGTATAGTGGAGATATAAAATATCCCCACTATACCCTAGGGTAGTGGAGACTGGGTTGTGCCCAAGCTGGTATGGGGCCTTAGTAGTTCAGGGGTATATTGGGCATAAATTGGCTCTTATTCTGTTGACAATAGGGCAAATGGGTATTTATAGTGAACACAAAAATGGACTGAGGCTTTCCCATGGTTATTGGGGGTTTGTAAGAGTGATCATTGCTTACACGGACAAGTTGGGCTTAGTATCCTAAAGCAAACCGAGTTGATTAACAGAATGTGGGGGTAGATGGGGGCTCTGTAAATCCGGAAAGAATTAGTACTAAACATGTAGACTCCAAAGTATACTGATCCATGGTAGTCAATGGTAGGTAGATAGGTATGAGTTGGATCAATGGATGGATGGAATGGGACTGGGAAAAAGAAAACTTAGGATATATCTGAAATTAATTTACTATACCCAAGGTACGAAGTCAGCAATTCCAGTAGCCGTTTAGCCACAAATCAGGAAACCTCAATCAGGTTAGTTGATACTGTGTTAATGTTTGGCAACATTAGTGCCTCAAGGAAGGATTAGGCTGTTTTAATAACTCAAGAATGTTCACCCAGGTCAGACTTGGATAACTCTTGCTTTAATTTATTGCCGTGTTTGTCATGTTAGGTAAAAAAAGGTAAAGGGGACGGCCCGTATTTCACTGGTTAAGGGTTTGGGCCAGACTCCACATCTAACATCTAATGTGACAACTGTTAGGTTAGATGTTGGTTATGCATTCAAAATCAGTGGATGCTGCCACAGAAAATGCCAATTCAAATATAATACCTTTTAGTTGACCTGATGTACTAGATAAGATGCTTGATATTAAGAACTTTCCAATATGTTGGCTATTAATTATCGATATATTTCAGTATATCTGGTTTTTCCTTCTTGACCCGCCAACCAAAGATATTACAATGGCAAAACGTAATATCCCCAAGGAAAAGTCGGGTGATGGGGTCACCATGGACACTTTTGATACTTTAGACAGAAATTTGGCCTTTCATGATCCCAAAATATCAAAAGTTGTCACTTTTCAATGTCATGAAAAATGTAAAAGACTGATAATATGAGCATGAAGTCTATAAATCTGTCATCGGCAGAGTATTGTCGGCAACGTATGTTTTCCCAGCGCTCAGCTACTGTTGATGTTTGTCACAGATTCACACTGTAAATATCAGTTGGTGATGATTGATATGTATCTCTACACATGTTTGCAATAGAACATGTGTAAAATATAGAGACACTTTGTGATATTTATTTTGTATTTCATTCTTTGTGTTGGTTGAGTCAGTGTTGTTGCAGGAATTTGGTGGTTCTTTGCATTGTCGGTTAATGGATTATATGTGATATGGTGAATTGTACAAAGACTTGAATTTAGTGCAGTCAAATAATTTGGACTTATATCATCCTGCTGTTCATTGCTTGACAGCCTACCAATGATGGTTAAATTTGCCTGTTTTTATTAAAACCATGTTTGTCTTTTTGTCCAATATGTTTTTAGCTATTTAAGTGTTATGAATAAGAAATATTACATGAATTAATTCAACGATTTTTTACCTAGTAGTTACATGGATTCTTATGTGTGTAAATAAATCGAGCTTAATCTAAATCTGAGTGTATTTTTGTTTTAAAAATTCTTAACCTCAAGTTCATCAAAGTTGCACTTTTCTGATTTCCACACCTTCCTCCAGGCCTATTGTTTGTGCTGAGAAGGGCCAAGTCTAGTGTTAAGTTACATTGTTTATACCAAGAAGCTGACAAATATGACCTAAAAGGGTCTGGTTTTAACAAAATACATCCTTTTCTGCTCCGTCTTGACTTTCAACAGTTACTAAGGGTAGTATGGGCTCAATGTAGCCACTGGCTATACGTGTCACCTATAATGACGGTAGGGAAGCACTTTTGTGTCACAGAAATCGGGTTGGCATTGCTCCGTTGTTCAGGTGTTGCCCACTGCAAGTTGTACATTTATGCACATGTTTCTTTCATAATTAAAGAGTCTTCTTATTCCTTATGGAGGAATGTTGCCATACTTGTAATGATTGAGTTCTTCACATTTCTTGTTAATTTGAAGAGATTGGCAGCTAAATACAACATTATTTGGAGCATAGCCTTGTAAATGTCTAGCCATGCACTCCATGAAGACCATCTGTCAGATTTGTGAACAAATTCTTGCCATGATCTCCATGATACCCCTCTATCAGATTTAGAAAAAAAATTCTTGTAAAATTATGTCAGAATAATAGAAATGACCACTGTTAGATATTGAAGTAAGCTTATAAGTACTATGTCAGTAATACCATGTTTTTATACTTGGTTCTTTAAAAGGACACCTTCAAAAAAGGTTCGTCCTTTTTTTCTTGGATATATTGGGTAATGAAGACAATCATAGTTCAAAGAGGAGTTGCTTGTTTATTTGAGATGCCCAACTGACTAAGCTGCTATAGTGGAAGCATTGAATTTAGATCTTTAGATCTAGTTTCAGTAATTGTTTTACTAGATATTTTGTGGGTTTGCAAATGCATCATGTAAATTTGGATATGAATCATTCACTCTAAATGAACAAACCAGAGTTAGCATGACAACCTAGAATTATACACTGAGCACACATTTATGGAATGCTATAAACTTAACTATTCATTTGTTTTGTTTCTTTCTTTACCAGCCACCAAGAAGAGAAGAAACTGGGGGTGACAATAACACAACAGAGGAACGAATGGACGACAACAGTATGGAATTGAGACCAGTGCAACTGACACAGAAAGAAGCCTTCAGGATAGGTGTGCCAGACCCCAAAGCTGAAGACATGAGGTTAAGATATGCTACAAAAGGTAAGAAAAATTACATAAAAGAAGCCTTCAGGATAGTTGTGCCAGATCCCAAAGTCTTCAGGTTAGGTGTGCCAGACCCCAAAGCTGAAGACATTAGGTTAAGATATGCTACAAAAGGTGAGAAAACTTACATAAAAGAAGCCTTCAGGATAGGTGTGCCAGACCCCAAAGTCTTCAGGTTAGGTGTGCCAGACCCCAAAGCTGAAGACATTAGGTAAAGATATGCTACAAAAGGTGAGGAAACTTACAAAAAGAAACCTTCAGGATAGGTGTGCCAGACCCCAAAATATTCAGGATAGGTGTACCAGACCCCAAAGCTGAAGACATTAGGTTAAGATATGCTACAAAAGGTGAGAAAACCAAGACAAAA
>JXSR01S039690.1:0-11437 GCA_000969725.1 Ophiothrix spiculata | reverse complement strand
GTGTGTAAATAAATCGAGCTTAATCTAAATCTGAGTGTATTTTGGTTTTAAAAATACTTAACCTTAAGTTCATCAAAGTTGTACTTTTCTCATTTCCACACCTTCCTCCTGGCCTATTGTTTTCACTGGGAAGGGCCAAGTCTAGTCGTAAGTTACATTGTTTATACCAAGAAGCTGACAAATATGACCTAAAAAGGGTCTGGTTTTAACAAAATACATCCTTTTCTGCTCCGTCTTGACTTTCAACAGTTACTGAGGGTAGTCTGGGCTCAATGTAGCCACTGGCTATGTGTGTCACCTATAAAGACAGTAGGGAAGCACTTTTATGATACATATAGAAATCGGGATCACATTGCTCTGAGGTCTATGTTCAGGTGTTGGCCCACTGCAATAGACCTTTTCAAAATCCATTAGGAAATCTCTGGAACGTTGATCAAGTAGCCATTTTTTCAACCAATCACGTGCACGCTCATTAGCATGAACAATTTTTGTCTAAAAATCTCTCGCATTTTCAGTGCAATAAAACTAAGTGAATAATAAATAAAACCAGACCCATACATTATTAGATGCACTTATTCTGAACAACTTTACTGGTAGTACCATATGCTCACTGACCAGGGTTGTCACTACACTGGGCGGTGCCGGGTGGCACCACCCGGCTCTCTTTATTTTTACCCGGCTCTCAGGTTGATTTTGAGTCAAAATACCCGGCACTCAAGGCTCAAAAGTTATAAAATCATTGAAGAATCCATAAAAAAATTGAACAATTATTATCAAAATTTCAATTTTCTTACTATTTCACACAAATTTTACCTGGCACTAAAAGTTGCCTGGTGACAACCCTGTCACTGACACAAAGAGTGAAATTTCCATTTGAAATCAGCTGATAAAGCTCAAGATTTCAGGTCACATCAGGGCAATCATACTAAAAGTGACTTGATCGTTAGTGCTAATTAACTCTAATTACAAGTTTGAATTACTGGAAGGTGTAAAATCGGCTTCGGGAATTCTCGTAAAGTTATGTTTTGAATTGGTACAAGTTTTACATATTGCTCTCATGATCAAAGAGACTTCTCATTCCTTATGGAGGATTGTTGCCATACTTGTAATGATTGAGTACTTCACATGTCTTGTTAATTTAACGAGATAGGTAGCTAAATACAACATTATGTGGAGCATAGCCTTGTAAATGTCTAGCCATGCACTCCATAAGGACCATCTGTCAGATTTGTGAGCAAATTCTTACCATGCCCTCCATTAGACCCCTCTATCAGATTTAGAAACAATTTCTTGTAAAATTATGTCAGAATATTAGAAATCACCACTGTTAAATATTGAAGCAAGCTTTTAAGTACTATGTCAGTAATACCATATGTTCTTATAAGAACTTGGTTCTTTAAAATGACACCTTCAAAAAAAGTTTGCCCTTTTGTTCTTGGATATATTGGGTAATGAAGACAATCATCGTTCAACAATGAGTTTCTTGTTCATTGGAGATGCCCCACTGACTAAGCGGCTACCGTGGAAGCATTGAATTGATATCTTTAGATCTAGTTTCAGTAATTGTTTTACTAGATATTTTGTGGGTTTGCAAATGCATCATGTAAATTTGGATATGAATCATTCACTCTAAATGAACAAACCAGAGTTAGCAGCACTACCTAGAATCATACATTGAGCACACATTTATGGAATGCTACACACTTAACTATTCATTTGTTTTGCTTCTTTCTTTCCCAGCCACCAAGAAGAGAAGAAACTGGGGGTGACAATAACACAACAGAGGAACGAATGGACGACAACAGTATGGAATTGAGACCAGTGCAACTGACACAGAAAGAAGCCTTCAGGATAGGTGTGCCAGACCCCAAAGCTGAAGACATGAGGTTAAGATATGCTACAAAAGGTGAGCAAACTAAGACAAAAAGAAGCCTTCAGGATAGGTGTGCCAGACCCCAAAGCTGAAGACATTAGGTTAAGATGTGCTACAAAAGATGAGAAAACTGACATAAAAGAAGCCTTCAGGATAGGTGTGCCAGACCCCAAAGTCTTCAGGATAGGTGTCCCAGACCCCAAAGCTGAAGACATTAGGTTAAGATATGCTACAAAAGGTGAGAAAACTTACATAAAAGAAGCCCTCAGGATAGGTGTGCCAGACCCCAAAGTCTTCAGGATAGGTGTGCCAGACCCCAAAGCTGAAGACATTAGGTTAAGATATGTTACAAAAGGTGAGAAAACTAAGACAAAAAGAAGCCTTGAGGATAGGTGAGCCAGACCCCAAAGCTGAAGACATTAGGTTAAGATGTGCTACAAAAGATGAGAAAACTTACATAAAAGAAGCCTTCAGGATAGGTGTGCCAGACCCCAAAGTCTTCAGGATAGGTGTGCCAGACCCCAAAGCTGAAGACATTTGGTTAAGATATGCTACAAAAGGTGAGAAAACTTTCATAAAAGAAGCCCTCAGGATAGGTGTGCCAGACCCCAAAGTCTTCAGGATAGGTGTGCCAGACCTCAAAGCTGAAGACATTAGGTTAAGATATGCTACAAAAGGTGAGAAAACTTACATAAAAGAAGCCTCCAGGATAGGTGTGCCAGACCCCAAAGTCTTCAGGATAGGTGTGCCAGACCTCAAAGCTGAAGACATGAGGTTAAGATATGCTACAAAAGGTGAGAAAAATTACATAAAAGAAGCCTTCAGGATAGGTATGCCAGACCCCAAAGCTGAAGGCATTAGGTTAAGATATGCTACAAAAGGTGAGAAAAATTACATAAAAGAAGCCTTCAGGATAGTTGTGCCAGACCCCAAAGCTTAAGACATTAGGTTAAGATATATATGCTACAAAAGGCGAGAAAACTTACATAATAGAAGCCTTCAGGATAGGTGTGCCAGACCCCAAAGTCTTCAGGATAGGTGTGCCAGACCCCAAAGCTGAAGACATTAGGTTAAGATATGCTACAAAAGGTGAGAAAACCTACATAAAAGAAGCCTTCAGGATAGGTGTGCCAGACCCCAAAATCTTCAGGATAGGTGTACCAGACCCCAAAGCTGAAAACATTAGGTTAAGAAATGCTACAAAAGGTGAGCAAACTAACACAAAAAGAAGCCTCCAGGATAGGTGTGCCAGACCCCAAAGTCTTCAGGATGGTGTGCCAGACCCCAAAGCTGAAGACATTAGGTTAAGATATGCTACAAAAGGTGAGAAAACTTACATAAAAGAAGCCTTCAGGATAGGTGTGCCAGACCCCAAAGCTGGAGACATTAGGTTATGATATACTACAAAAGGTGAGAAAACTAACATAAAAGAAGCCTTCAGGATAGGTGTGCCAGACCACAAAGCTGAAGACATTAGGTAAAGACACGCTACAAAATATACGTTGGTTAGCTATTACATACTGGGGATATGAAATACTTGAACAGACACGCTGCCCTTGCTTTCATTTACAACTGTCGCTGGTTGTAAAATGGATTATATAAAAGAAATGAGGTAGTATAAAATCCTAAGTTCAAGTTGCAAAAGAACAAAAATCAGCTTAATAAGCCCAACCCTTATCATTGGTATTTTTAGATATAAAAACTCAAAGTGAGAGATACCATGCATGAATATGTACACAAGTCTCTAGTGTATTACTATGAAGTTCAGGATTTTTAATTGGTTATTTGTGCCATCAAAGTAACAAATTCACGCCTGGGATTTCCTCCTAGTAAATTGATATTTCCCACAAAACTATGAGGCGTGAGATAGAACAGAAATGCGGAAGCTGTCGTAGTGTCAGATTTTGACAACAAAATGGATTAGAATTGAAATAGTGTGAAGATTATCCATATTGGTGACTGGACATTGTCAGATATTTTGGGAAAAAGAAGTCTTGATAGTTATCAAGGAGTTTCCTTGTAAATTTATATATATTATAAGGAGAAAATTACAGTTCTTGTCAAGTTTGTCAAGATATACATGTAATATAAATGTTATATAAGTAAGTCATATCAAAAATGTAAAATCACAAGTATTCATGTTACCACTCTACTGAATTTGAAAGTTGATGGTTTTAGTGTATAGTTACACCCAGCTTCACATTGCTTTCTACCTACATTCAACCTACTACATGTTTTTGAGGTAAAGCAATTCCTTTGATCTCTTCTATTGGCAATAACTGCCTTTACATGCCATCCATATATCTCACTTGGCACTTATGGCAAAACACTTGCTGTACTAATGCTGATAATGATATGGTTAGAGCCTATGTAATAAATTTTGCATCAATTGTCTTTTCTGGATGGTAGTTTTTTTCATGATTTTGACTATGCCGTCACAGGCTTTGTCTTTTGAAAATTGCTGGCAAGCATTAAATGAGTCTCCTGAAGCTGTTTAGGTGAGCATTAGAAGAGCAAAGCAAAGACTAAAAGCAATAAAGATAGGAAACCCCACATTCTAAGAGGAGCTCCAAGTTGCTCACCTAGAGCAATTGAGGAGAGTAATTAAGAAGAGCAAAATAATCCCATCTTTCAAAACAAGCCATTTAATCAGATGAAACTAACAACACCTACTAGACTTCAAGCCAAAATGATACAGTACATTCCAGCTTGTTCCAGTAGTGTAGATTCTATCCAATGGACTCACGTTTGAGGGCCTGCTGGATAATATTGGGCATTGGATTGGCACGCTGGTTTATGCCACGCATACTGGCAGCTCCAAGTCTGAAAATAAGGTTTAAACTGTATCAATGATGGTCTACAACTTAACTATCTCAGAGCTAGTCTAACCGAAAGGGTGTTTGTATTTATACCCAAACAAGAGAAGAACTCACATATCAAGGAACTTTTCCCATTGTCACCACCACAAGAGAGAATTATAATGGAGTGCCCATCATAAAAAGGGTGAAATAAGGCTCTGGAGGTGACAGCGTTGGTGCTCTACCAATGAATAACTTCTCTTCACCATACAGGGTTATTTAATAGTGGAAATAAATGCACCATAGTCCCTAGAACAAAATGTCCCTTCACACATACATCAAGTACGGTATGCTAAATTTAAATTCAACCTCAACATTTTGATATTAAGTTCCCTGATGGATTTATCAAATAATTTTAAGAAAAACAATAACTTAACTGAGAAACAATCCCAGCCTTGGTATCCTCCACTACCCACCATTTTCTGCCATGGCAACTGGCAACATCCACAAATTTACTAGACCTATCTTTAGGGGATTGCCTGATTGAAAATTAAGCCATATAAACATACTTGTAACTTTCTGGGGAAACTAGATTTATTTGATTACAAAATGGAATCCGTGTGTTTGGATTTGTTAAAAGACGTGACGGTTTTACACTCAATCGGGTTTCTCATTTACCACCTTCCTGCTATAAATCATATGGTGTAAGAGGTAGTATTAACGTTTTGTAGATTAAACTTGGCCATTTTATGATTAGTAGATTTGGGTTTCGGTTTGTTTGTATTGGATTTTGGCTTAATAAATCTGTTCTTACTTTGTAATCCATTGTATTGGTTCAGGAAATTAAGAGGAAAGTTAAGGAATCCCAATCCTAATTTGGAGGGATTTAGTAAACATTTGAATTTGGTGTTTGCAATTGGTGTGTGCATTACGGTGCTGCAAATGAAATGTGTTGAAAAGAGAAAGCTAGCACTTCCCTGCCTCATCTGTGACCATCTGCCACAAACCTCCAATAAAGTTCCCACAGGTGAAATTTCTTTTATTGTTAATTCAAAAAGAACATACCATTTAAACGAACACACCATTCAAAAAGAACATATTGACACTTGTTTTAAATTCATATAAGACCCAGATATAGAGTTAGGCCTAAAAAATTGTTTGATTGGCATAACATGGAAAAAATATAGGGTAGGGTAGGTCAGATTTTTTTTTTTTTTTTTGTAAGTCTATCTTTCACATACAAGAACACAAAATATACTACACATATATACAAAAACATGTTCACATTTTCTGTAACACATCTTATATTTGTCATTTTGAATGTCCTGCAAGCCATATCTCAGGCCCCCATGAATTGATTCCCGTCAAATTTGGGATTTTGAGGTTTTTTACCATGCTCAAAAAAATAAAAATATCTAGGGTCAGTGGTAAAAATAGGGTTGGTCGGCTTACGCCAATCAAATTTTTTTTTAGGCCTAACGATTCTTCAAAGCATGACATGTCAGAAAACATAAATGTGAGAAAACCTATATGATTTTTTTTCTTTCTTTCAGCTGACAAGAAAGAGTTTGGAGCACAGAACAAAAGCCAGTATTACATTAAGCATGGCAATCCTAATTATGGTGGAATGAAAGGACTCATCAGTAGCTCTTTGTAAGTATGAATGATGATCAGACCTGTAATAAGTGGGGGGTGAATATGGATGGGGTGATGAAATAAAGAATTTAGGTGGAGAACAAAGTTCTAAAAAGGTATGGTAATCCTAATTACGGTGGAATGAATAGACTGATCAGTAGCTCTCTAAGAATGCATGATGATCAAGCTTTTATGAAAAGTAGATGTAGAAAGAATTCAGGGTAGCTGTGTGTAAGTATGAATGGTGATCAGGCCGACAATTGTTGGTATAAAAAGGATGTTCCAAAATACATCCTATGAAGTAAGATAAGAAATAGTGATTAAACAGTTTATGGTGTATATTTCTTTGAAAAGTTCTTCATCTGATGAACGGTTTATATCCTGAATATTAGTGAATTTATTTTTAATAGATTTACCATAGAAACTATAAACTGTTTCACCCCACAATTTTGGGTTGATGACGATATAATGGTAAGTATGATGGAATAAAAGGACTGTGTGTAGGTATGATTTCTGATCAGGTGTTGGAAGTAAGTTGTTAATCACCTCCCATCAAAGACAAACCTTGTAAGAAAGCGGGACCAAAAAAGGGTTGTACTGGCAAATGGGTTAAATCCACTTTTAAGTTCAAAATTCAAGTTCGAAAAGGTTCAAGATTATTAATAGATCTTGCCCAGATTCCTCTAACAACCCCACCACTGACCAACCTCCTCTCAACCTCCTCTCTGATCTAACCAAGTTAGTGACAAAGCAGCGAGGCTGTGGTGCTGCGAAGCACAGACTGACCAATTCTGTCTGGTTTGGTGCTAACAAATAACTGAGCTCACAGAGCTAGATTATTAATTGTCCTACTACTTATAAAATGCTAGTTGTAAAAAGTGGTAAGGCATGATTGTTAAGCTTTCTTTCACTCGTTTCATTTCAAGATTTTACTGTTAGACAAAAACCTAAATGATTAGCCACATTCGTATGCTGTGGCTAATCATTCATATTCATATTTTTTGGGGGAACGGGCTGGTGCAGCGTTTCTTCCCTCGCCTTTCACCACTGCAACCCAGGGTTCGATTCCCTGTCGGACCTAGGTTGTACGTGAATTTGGTTGTCGATCCATGCTCGCCCTCGCAGGTTTTCTCAGAGCGCTTCGGTTTCCTCCTGCATCTAAAATCGAAAATTATTTCCATTATTCTGTCTTTCACATCATGGAGGCGTCCCTTGAATTTAATGCATATACACTATTGGGTTTAGCCTAGCTTTCTGCCGAATATTATAAGTAAATAAATATGCTGCCTAAATTCTTCGCTTGGAGGAAGAAGAAAACCATCCACTTATTTAGAACTTGAAGATGATAAAAAAAGATTGTTTTGTTTAAAGGTCAAACTGACAATTGTGGTTGCTCTTCTCCCTTGTTAATTGTGTATGACAACACAAGACAATAAAGACCCAGATCTACTAAGCTTAAGCCTAGTTTTATACAACTAGTCATAACAAAGCTTACTTCAAAAGTGCACTTGAATTCTGGAAGTTACTCATTACCTGAAACAGACAGTTTCATGGACTCTCCCAAATTTAACAAAGCATAATTTTCACACTCATAAATTTTCACTTTGATTAAATTCTAGTAAAAAATGAAAATAACAATAATTTTCAATTTCATCATTTAAATTTCATATATGATATCGAGCAGTAATCAAAATGAAAAAGAGTTGTGGTTTTGTCCTGTATTAGATAGTGGCGTAAAATTATTGCTAGCACAAAAATTGCAAAATTGAAGATGGGTCTGGTTTATGTACGTCAGTATCTTAGTGACCTATCTGTAATCTGTTTGACGCCAAAGATTCACCCACTTCGTTATCTTGTCTTAGTGCTGAGGATACTTGATACCCTAATGACAGCACTTATAAAAACTTGTAGGAGGAACCGTTGGTCTTGATAGATGATAACAGTTTGGGCAAGCGAAAAGCTTACCATTTTGAAAACTTTTGCCCCATAGAATGGCCTAGGATGATGTGGTATAAATAATCAAGTAACATATTCTATTTTTAATACGGTCCAGGAACATAATGACATTTTCAGTTAAATATGCTCCAGGAGCATAATTTGGTATTTGCTATATGCTCCTGGAGCAGAGCGCATGTTCAGGTTATGACTCCAGGAGCATATCTGATGTAAAATTTAATTTAGGATGACGTTTTTTCTTCTGGAAAAAATATAAAATTAACCAGTAATACCTTAAACCCCGACCTTAACCCTACCTCTATATCTTAAACCTTAACCCTGAACCTGTTTTCTTACTTCCTGTTATAGTTGCTTAAAAACATTAAGCATCGACGACCATATGGTTCAGTGGATTAAGAATATTTCTCTAGATCAGTGATTCTTAATTAGCGGCGCACACGCCAAATGTGTCGCTTTGACTATTACAGATTGGCGCTTTTGCTCTCTCAAAAAACAAAGAAATACATTAAAAATACACTGAAAAACAGATGCATGTGGTGCTTTAGCGTACAATCTTCTCATTTATGTGGCGCATTGTAAGAACTAGTTGAGAACCACTGCTAGATTATTTATTCACTATGGACATTCATAAGGGACCAAATCCCCCAAACGCAAAGTCATATATTTAACTTGAATCATTTAAATCTTTTGGATAAATTCTATTTTTTGCATCTATTATCAACAAAACTTCAATCCTGTCCTGTTCGGTGGTGTACAATATATACCAATATATTAATTTGGAAGATTTTTATTAAAAGCTTTTTTTTAAAAGAGGTTTTTATCTCTTGTAAAGCTTGATTTCAAAAATTATTGTTTTTAAATTGTAAGTTACCATTTCAACGAACGAAAGGAATATTTAACAAAATATGCCTAGAACACAATTGTGACCCCAATTTTGTGCTCAAATTGAAAGGCAAAAATGTGACACTTTGTAGCACCAAAAGTGGTGGGTTCAAGTATCTTTTTTGAGTGTGTCAAAATTTAATGAGAAAAGAAAAGACTTGTATAGAATTTTTTCATAATTTGTTTTTAATAACTAACATTATGATTGAATGTACTTTTAGATAAAATTTCTATGATTCTATATTTGAAATGTGCTGTAGAGTACAGTGACCTTACCACCGGTAGTGATAAATAACAATTCTACATATAAGATATGACGTAGGTATTCAGAGAAACAATTTTGGTATTTGTTGATAAATAAGCAATGGGTGTAGGTGCTTGTTGTCTGTGACAAGACTTTGACTCAGAGAGATACGAATTATTTCACAGAATCATCCGTCTAAGCTATGACTTCCATGTCTATCTCTCTATTTCCTATAGTTTAAGCTGCAAAATCTGGTTTCAATTATATCTGGAATGAAACCCTCTGTTAATGGAATTGATCAAGTTTAAAAAGTTTTTGTTGAAAAGAGGTGAACCAGCGAGTCCCATCACCTGCATCTGTTTTTGACCATCAGTTTTGCTTCAGCATGGTTTTATCCTCCCCATACCTAAATCTGTCACTGTAAGTTTATTCAAAAAAAAAACTTCAAGAGCATTAAGACAAAGAGTATCATAATCTGAGAAATGGATTGAAATTTATGAGATTTCTTTGGATCACCTACAGAGAACCATAGGTAAAGGCAAAGTGGTGGGCCTGCAGTTCCAGTGGTTGAAATGACCATTTTTTGTGGAACTGATTTGGTCTTTAAACCAGATAATTTCTATTGTGATATTCTTGTAAAAGGATCAATACATTTTCAGCTGGTTACCTTACTATACTCGAAAAGTGCAAGTACCCTTGTATTAAAAATCTACATAGAGAGAAGCAAATGAAGATTCTTGTCTTGCTCAAGGACACAACACATCTCCTCAGCAGGTTCGAACTCCCAACCCTCAATGCCCAATAAGTTAAAGATTTGTTGATAAATAAGCAGTGGGTGCAGGTGCTTGTTGTCTGTGACAAGACTTTGACTCAGAGTGGTGAATTATTTCACAGGATCATCCGTCTAAGCTATGACTTCCATGTCTATCTGTCTATTTCCTATAGTTTAAGCTGCAGAATCTGGTTTCAATTTTATCTGGGATGAAACTTCTGAATGTTAATGGAATTGATCAAGTTTTAAAAGCTTTTGTTGTAAAGAGGTGAACCAGTGAGTACCATCCACCAGCACTGGATTCGTTTGGATCTACTATTTTTGCATCAGCATGGTTTACTCCAATCCTCCTTATACCAAAAACTGACACTCTACGTTTATTAACCAAAAATAAGTCACTCCTAGAGCATTGGATAAGAGTATCATAATCTGAGAACAGATTAGATCTGTTCTTGAAATGGATTGAAATTTATGAGATTGTCTTTACCTACAGAAAATCATAGGTAAAGGTAAAGGGGTGGGCCTGCAGTTCCTGAGGTTGAAAGACTCTTTTGTAAGTGATTAGATCATTTAACTAGATGATTCTTATAGACTTGTTCAAAATCCATTCGGAAATCTCCGGAATGTTGATCATATGGCAATTTTTTAGTATGCACGACTTTCTAAAAAAAAAAATCAGAAATTTTTCTTGCATTTCAGTGCAATAAAAGTGAAAAATAGATAGAACCAGCCCCATACATTATTAGATACACTTATTCTGAACAACTTTTGGCTGATGGCACCATATAAGCTCACCGACACAAAAAGTGAAATTTCCATTTGAAATTGGCTGATTAAGCTCAGGGCGATCACACTAAAAGTGACTCTTTAGTGCTAACGCTAATTACAAGTTCAAATTTGTACTCAACCAATTAACGAGAACGCGAACTTAACATTCTGGTTATTGTGTTGAAAAGTCACTTTTTTCTGTCTGCAATTGCCGGAAAGTGTAAAATCAGCTTCGGAAATTCTCGGAAAGTCGTGTTTTGAAAAGATCTATTGTGATATATTGTTGTTAAATGGTCAACACACCTTAACATTAAGCTCGGTTGTTCGAAATAACAGTGTAAAGATTGAGAGTGGAATCAGTGTATGTGAAGTATGTAACATTCATCACAGTGGTGAACATTCATAGAATCCTGATCAAACCACAAACGTCTTCTTTCAATAGCAGGTAAAAATAACGGCAGATAGTCAGGTAAGATTGTTCAATGTCATGTGCAATTTCCACGATAATC
>JXSR01S039683.1:14182-25786 GCA_000969725.1 Ophiothrix spiculata | reverse complement strand
GTTTGACCAGTCCCTAACTTGCAGTACTCGCGGGATATCTGAACTTGGTGGATCAATTACTGAACAAAAGTCAAAATTGTGGCTTTCTGCTTGATTTGAGAATACAATCAATCAAATCACTAATATGACGGCTACACTCATAAAGACTTCCTATCATACAAAATGACACGTTTGTGGACAATACCCAATTAGAAAATTCAACAAAGCCACTAATATATTTATTTGCTTTCCAAGGGAATATTGGTGCTTGAATAAGAAAAAAAAATCTGTAAAATATTTTTTGTCTTAATCCTGTCAGTATGTCATGCTTAAAGGTGCAATTCATAATTTGATAAATTCATCTCTTTTATATCTAGATTAAATAATTACCCAAAATAAATGCATGCTGAAAATTTCACTTTATTCCAATAACCTACCAAATACCAAAAAATCCCATTCTGCAAAGTTAGTAATGATCACAAAATTGGTGGCTTGACATAGTGATAATTGGTTTGAGGTATGGGGTCTGAACCCAAGGTGGATACCTGATATTTTGCAAATTTCTGAGGAGTTAAGGTTAATTATCTTCAAAAAAATAATTTTGACAAAGTTGACAAGGTGCTGGCAGCCTTGCACCAAAATCATGAGACGAGGCTGAAAATTGGCTAATAAGCAAGAAAAGGCTTCTTTCTCAGACATTTTCAGAAACCTTTTGCACCAATTTTCATGGCTCTTGTGTCAATGGCGCACCATACACTACATGGATGTAACCTTGAAGAAAAGTGAATCATGAATTGCCCTTTAGTGTAATAGTGTGTTGTTTATTACCAATTATGTTCTGTGGTGCGAGGGCCAAGAGTAACCATTTGTTAAAAATATTTTTTCCTCTAATTTTCTGCCTGCTCCATCAATGCCCGCTGCAATGCCTTGAATTAGCCTGTCTGTCCTATGTCCCCACTGACATACCCAGAAATGACCATCATTTATCTTGAATAATTTAAATCTCTCATTATAAATAATACACAAACACACATGATAGGTAAACTTTAATAGCACTTTTATTGTACCAAATGTACAAAAAAGATAAAATATAAATACAACATTATACACATTTCATTACTTCTTCCAATATGCCATTTCATTTGACTTAATGAAGTGCATCATCATTGGATATATTTTATTGCCATAAATGATAAGTGTCAACAAGTAGTCATCATGCTAGAATTCTCTTTCTGGGGCAATCTACAAGGGAGTGCAAATCCAGATGAATGTGCATCTCCATAAGCTGCTTTGCAGTGCTGTGGCTACACAGTCGTCAAATCTGGATCTGCTTTATAGAAGTCTGATATGTACATGTCGTGCAAGCAGTCTGTAGATCTGGATCTTGATCACATAGATGCGCATGCATCTGGATCTGCACTCCGTAAACATCCCTGTCATTTAAACAATATTGGTAAAAGCCCCAAAACTCTTACATCAACCTTTGTTTCATAAACAAATCAATTATCATAAAGTTCGATTTTGTGTTCATGATGCATGATATATAGTATATACCTAAGCCATTGACCTAACATTTATTTTGCAGTTGACAGCAAATACACATAAATATGAATTCAGTTAATAATTATGATATATTTGTCTGATAATATAACGAAGACCGAGGTGTCAAGCAGCAATCCATCACATTTTGTGAAGTTCAAATTAACTTATTTTGATAACTCGAGAAATAATGGTATTAATGATGTGAAAAAATCCCATTGGCACACATGACCACATTAATTACACACTATTTTCTGCACATTTCAATAGACAATTTATAGTACTTACAAGGTTGTATGTGTAGCTTATATAAACATATGGAAGAGATTCATTTATATTCAATGTGGTAATTCAGTTTAAGTTGGAAGTTATAGAACAAAGTTAAAGGCACTTCTGATACATTTCAAAGTCTATTTTCATATCAAATTGGACATTGTATGCCACTTTTGACACAGGTATCAACAGCTTGAGTGTAAACAATCAAAAGCAACACATTACGCATTGAACATACATGCGCAAATGAGTTAATTACTGTGCAAAACTTAAAAACAAGAGGCAATGAAAACTCTGTGAATGAATAAAAACAACTCTGAAAGAGAGATATTATAGATATGATAAACTTATCAATCTTATGATGCAAGACTTATAGAAACCCATTTGGATTTGTATCATAGAATCCATTACAATATATCTACTGTAAACACACTTACAGCAACACATGAGGTCCTACAAACAGGGTGCTCTCATCACCCATGACTTTTGATCTTTTTGACTGGGTTGTTTTTGGTAGATACTGATAACGTCTTAAATTATTTAATCCATACTTTGTATACTTTTTCAGTTACAACAATTTGTTTAATTAAATTTGGGATCCCAAATTTAATTCCACATGTGTTAGTATAGAAAAGTATTTCCAAGAGGTGAATAATTGTTGTGAGAAATTTGACACCGCAAAAAATTCAAAAATTAAGTCACTTCCAAGATTTGGTGCATTTGCAATTTTTTCTCAAAATTAAGTACATTTTTGAAGAAAATACTGTCTCTTCTGTTACTCCACTATAGTGGAGACGTAGTTGCAGAATATACAAAATGTACATTATTTGTTAACAGCAACTCGTCATCCAAGGTCACACAGTAAATGCAATTAAAAATCTATTTCCCCCACAACATTTAAATTTTGAAATGCACAGGAGTAAAAAAAAATTGTCTTGGCATGATCAGGGAAGCGGTATGAAGAACTTGAGACTGTCATAAAACTTGATTTACATGTAACAAGCTATTACCTCTGTATGGTTCACAGAAAGTTATTTCATAAGTAATGCTAAAATATGTTCAAAGTTCAAACATTAAACTGCAACATGTGAGTAATAAATATCATTTACTCTCTTGGTAATATGAGCTTAAACAAGCATGTCACTGTGAAAAAGATTATGTATTCACAGCTCAAAACAATTCAAGTTGGAATTATGCTGGTGTCAGTGAAATAATCTTAGTTATTGCATATTTTAAGGGTCAATAATGTTGCAACATCATGACATACATTTTTCCTTATGTAATAAATCAATTCCCTTTTTATTATTCATATTCATCACTGTTGAGATATAGGGCATCACGAAAAAGTTGAATGTCACTCAACGTTTTTCTGATGTGCCAATGCAATAGCAAGGTCAAGACTGTGCACTTGAATAAATTGATGACATGCCGTAATATCATCATACTACTAAAATATTTGACTATATTTGTTATCTAATTTTGAGAGAATTGAGAAAAATATTCTGGATTTGTAAATGTGTTGCTCTTAACTGTGAATTAGGCCTATTTATAATAACCTTTATTATGTGTACTAATATAATGAACCTGTCATTCTAAAAACCTGATGTATTGAAAATCTCAATTGTGTCAAAAGAGGAGTTATCCAATAATTTTAGTAGTATAATAATATACAATCATGACAGAGACTCCTAAACCAGTATTACATTTACCTTTATGATATCAGCAATTCTGTTACAGGAAATTAAGTAATTCATCCCATTTACTCATCACATAAATTTCATATTTGATTCATATACACTTAAAATTGAAATAATGACAATGAAGTTTGGAATAATGTGACTAACCAATGACAAAATCAGATTGAAATATGCATCATTGCAGCTTATAATTTCATATTCTACAATTCCTACTAAAGTTTTGAACTCCAGAGTAGCTATGATGAATACATGATGCACACAAACTAAGTGCAGTCCTACTTTATCTGGTTTTCATCAGTTTCGAGTCTATCATCTTATAAGTGTCAAATACAAATTTTATGACTTTTCTAAACAGGAGATGACAAAATGATTACACCATATCTCAGATGAAATTGATATAATAAGGAAATGCACATTTGTTATTGCTTACAGTTTGGCATACTAGTATAGCCTACTACTCATATATTAAATAAAAACCTTAAGTTGATGTCACTTTTGAAGCAAAAAAAAACAACCTTTCTCAAGAACTACAAAGCTTCCCTGCATGGAAATAACTCATACATTGAGTTCCCTACTAAACAGCTACCACAGGAGAAAGGTTCACAGTTGATTTTCCTGTACCCTCTAGTGTATATTCATCATGCAGTGGGTAGCCTGGTTCTGCACTGAAGATCTAAGGTTGAATATTTGAGTTAGGGTGAAAACATAGTCAGCCTCCAAACAAAATGTTCGCTACCAAACATTTGGTTGTGACGTAAAAATAACGAGTGACTCCAAATAAAATAACTTAACACCGAGTTGAGACAAATAAAATTTTGCGCTAGATTGCACATGTACTGAATTGCCATATACATTGCACCAAATGTTTGTTACCGGTTCATACTTTAAATTCGATGGCAAATATTTGGTGACGTCACGACCAAATGTTTGGTAGCGAAAATTTTGTTTTGAGGCCAACAAATTTTCGCTACCAAACATTTGCCCACACTAAATTTTGTATTACATCTTGTTATTAACGGACCACAGTAAATTGTTTGCCAGATGTAGTCTAGTTCTTCTATTTTGATTCAGTAGATATGGATACATGATTGCCATGGCTAGAACTATGTGTTCAAAAAGAACACCACATTTATCTTATTACAGTCTAGGCTAAAATTCTCATTGATTAGATCATGGCTTTACAAAGATGAGGCATTGGTTTAATCTACATGTGATAGAAAATGCAAAACAAATGCGATGTGCTGGAGTTGTAATCGACAATTACAATTTTTGCACTTGGTCTTATCTTCAATTTCTTTTGTCAGTCGGCAAATAGTTGAATTGAGTGAATGGATGTCGAATATAAATTAAAATTATACAAGTAATTTCTTGTATTTACAGCTTTGTTGCTGTTTTAAACAAAAGGTCAAGCATGAAAAATACCTGTCACTAATTGATCAATTACATCAAAACCTATTCAATTGTGACAAAAACTGTTGTTAGTCAGATTGTCAATCACACTCCTACAGACTGGAACATAAAAGATCAAGGGAGTGTATCCTAATACAGTCAAATCTTTCAAATTGGTGTTAATACTCCGCATGCTCTATCAATAAACTAGAACATATCTAAAATAGTTCAATCTTTAAAATAGGTGTAAATAGATAATATGCTCTACAGCTCATTTTGCTCACTGTGTTGCTGCTCAGTTGAGTCTTCCTTGCAATGTAACCAAGGATTGAAGTTCCGTGGTCAAGAAAATCTACAGTGAGTTGATATAAGTTGTGTTTACACATGTTTGTTATACACTCCACATCACCCATGATTCCTACATGCCTACAGATGAATTAATTAATGTTTTTCTGATAAATTTTGGCACACGGTATGAAGGACTCGAGACTGTCATAAAACTTGATTTACATGTAACAAGCTATTACCTCTGTATGGTTCACAGAAAGTTATTTCATAAGTAATGCTAAAATATGTTCAAAGTTCAAACATTAAACTGCAACATGTGAGTGATAAATATCATTTACTCTCTTGGTAATATGAGCTTCAACAAGCATGTCACTGTGAAAAAGATCATGTATTCACAGCTCAAAACAATTCAAGTTGGAGTTATGCTGGTGTCAGTGAAATACTCTTAGTTATTGCAAATTTTAAGGGTAAATAATGTATCAACATCATGACGTATGTTTTTCCTTCTGTAATAAATCAATTCCCTATTTATTATTCATATTCATCACTGTTGAGATATAGGGCATCACCAAAAAGTTGAATATCACTCAACGTTTTTCTGATGTGCCAATGCAATAGCAAGGTCAAAACTGTGCACTTGAATAAATTGATGACATGCTGTAATATTATCAGACTACTAAAATATCTGACTATATCTTTTTGTCTAATTTTGAAAGAATTGAGAAAAATATTCTGGATTTGTAAATGTGTTATGAATTAGGCCTATTTATAATAACTTTTTTATGTGTACTCATATAATGAACCAGTCATACTAAACACCTGATGTATTAAAAATCTCAATTGTGTCAAAAGAGGAGTTAGCCAATAATTTGAGTAGTATAATTATAAACAATCATGACAGAGACTCCTAAAGCAGTATTACATTTACCTTTATGATATCAGCAATTCTGTTACAGGAAATTAAGTAATTCATCCCATTTACTCATCACATAAATTTCATATTTGATTCATATACACTTAAAAATTGAAATAATGACAATGAAATTTGGAATAATGTGACTAATCAATGACAAAATCAGATTGAAATATGCATCATTGCAGCTTATCAGTTCAAATTTTATGATTCCTACTAAAGTTTTGAACTCCATAGTAGCTATGATGAATACGTGATGCACACAAACTCGGTGCAGTCCTACTTTATCTGTTTTTCATCAGTTTCAAGTCTATCATCTTATAAGTGTCAAATATAAATTTTTATGACTTTTCTAAACAGGAGATGACAAAATGATTACACCATGCATATCTCAGATGAAATTGATATAATAAGGAAATGCACATATGTTATTGCTTAACGTTTGGCATACACTACTCATAAATTAAATAAAAACTTAAGTTGATGTCACTTTTGAAGCAAATATTAAAAAAAAATAGAAAGGAAAACTTTCTCAAGAACTACAAAGCTTCCCTGCATGGAAATAATTCATACACTGAGTTCCCTACTGAACAGCAAGAGAAGATATGTGTGTATCCCATCATACATTGCTTACTATAGGATTGTTTGCATAGCAAATTATGCGAGTAGTTAGTGATGAAATGCCCATAAATCAAAGTTAATTGTTGTAATCTTGCATTTTGGGCATGTTTTATCACTAACTACTCACATGACTTCCTGTACAAAATTTCCCATAGGAAGCAATGCATGATGGGATACACAGGATATCTTCTCTTCTGAACAGCTACCACAGAAGAAAGGTTCATATCCATCATTAACTGAACAAGACACAAGGTTGAATATTACAACTTCAACTATGAGCAAACACATGCAATGGATAGTCGGCCTTCAAACAAAATTTTCGCTACCAAACGTTTGGTCATGATCAAATGTTCTATTACATCGTGTTATCAACTGAGCACAGTAAATTGTTGGCCAGATGTAGTCTGGTTCTTCTATTTTGATTCAGTAGATATGGGAGCATGATTGCCATGGTTAGAACTAAGTGTTCAAAAAAAAACACCACATTTATCTATTACATACAGTCTAGGTTAAAATTTTCACTGATTAGATTGTGGCTTTACAAAGATGAAGCATTGGTTTAATCTAAATTTGATAGAAAATGCAAAACAAATGTGATGTGCTGGAGTTGTAATTGGCAATTACACTTTTTGCACTTGGTCTTACCTTAAAATTTCTATTGTCAGTCGGCAAATAGTTGAATTGAGTGAATGGATGTCGAATATAAATTAAAATTATACAAGTAATTTCTTGTATTTACAGCTTTGTTGCTGTTTTAAACAAAAGGTCAAGCATGAAAAATACCTGTCACTAATTGATCAATTACATCAAAACCTATTCAATTGTGACAAAAACTGTTGTTAGTCAGATTGTCAATCACACTCCTACAGACTGGAACATAAAAGATCAAGGGAGTGTATCCTAATACAGTCAAATCTTTCAAATTGGTGTTAATACTCCGCATGCTCTATCAATAAACTAGAACATATCTAAAATAGTTCAATCTTTAAAATAGGTGTAAATAGATAATATGCTCTACAGCTCATTTTGCTCACTGTGTTGCTGCTCAGTTGAGTCTTCCTTGCAATGTAACCAAGGATTGAAGTTCCGTGGTCAAGAAAATCTACAGTGAGTTGATATAAGTTGTGTTTACACATGTTTGTTATACACTCCACATCACCCATGATTCCTACATGCCTACAGATGAATTAATTAATGATTTTCTGATAAATTTTGGCACAAAATTAAAGTGTCATTGATTTCTAGTAGGAATGTATAAAGTTCATTAACAAGTGACACTGATTTGCAAAGAATATTCGATTATTAAAAATTACCTCTGAATTCAGTTTTTGTCAATTGATTAATTAGACGCAGGGAGCCATCATCAGTACCGAATGAGTACAGGGCCAGTGGTTACTGTTAGGCTCAAAACATAGTCGGCCTCCAAACAAATTTTTCGCTGCCAAATATTTGGTCGTGATGTCACCAAATATTTGCCATCGAATTTAAAGTATGAACCGGTAACAAACATTTGGTGCAATTTATATGGCAATTCAATATATGTGCAATCTAGCGCGAAATTTTATTTGGTATCAACTTGGTGTTTAAGTTATTTTATTTGGAGTCACTCGTCATTTTGACGTCATGACCAAATGTTTGGTAGCGAAAATTTTGTTTGGAGGCCGACTATGTTTTCACCCTCATAAGGTATCCAACGGGTCAATAATTCTATTGTGTATTATTATGTTGAAATTGAATAGCCCGCGCCGTAGAGCAAATCCTGGTGTTATTGATCACGGCTACACACGGTGTGTATTCATGTTGTTTGTGGTTGTACCCTCAGTGTGCTGATAGGAATTAGCAAAAATTTAATTCAGGGGTATTTTTTAAACCAACTGTTCTTTGCAATTTGGTGTCGCTTGTTGACAAATTTGATAAATTCAACTTCAAATCGATGAGACTTAATTGGGGTGCGAAAAATTATTAAAAACATTATCCTAATTCATCTGCAAGCACATAGAAATATTTTTTCCCAAGGGAAAAGGAAGTAACCTGTAATTGATGTGCATTACACATACTGTGTATTTACTTTGTGGGGCAGAGGTGAGCTACTGTCAGACATGACATAGCACAAGATGAATATCATAGGTCTACAGAACAACATTTCTTAGCACTCACCTCAGGGGTGTGATTGGAGCTGCTGTGAAAACCCTGTAAGACTAATCAGGCTAAAATAAATTAAATATTAACATTTTGAACAAAAGAATCCTGACTGATCAGGCTCAATCCTGGTACCCCTGCTATATGATGAGAAACGTAGTTGAGAATTACATATTCTAGCAAAACATATTTTCCCTTCGCGTTTCAGAGTAGTTAAGATATCCTTTTTTGCTCAAATGTAAGACCATAAGTAGTGTACATTATATTCATATAAAAACATCTCAATAATTATTATTACACACTCTAGAGCAATAAAATCGGATAAATCAATTTACAGCGCAAAACTAATTTATCATATGAACATATCAAAAAACAAAATGACCACTTAATATCATAACTAAATTAGTTGTCAAACTCTCGGCAAAACAATGCGGTAACAAAGGAGGTATATTTGCAAGTGGGAATTTTTCAGTGTATTTTACAAAACTGTACATATTGGCACTACAAAAATACTTTTCTCTTTTTTCAGTCCTATATTACAGTTTTACTATAAACTAGAAAGGCATAAGGTCAAAAATAGTTTGACATTATTTACAATTTACAACAATATTTCTTTTAAATATCTGAACCAAAATTTGCATATATATTTGGATTGCTGTTTAGGATCAGCACTGCTACATTTTTCATACCAATTCCTTTTTGACACAAACACAAATATTCGGGTGGGTTGGGGCTACTTAAAACATCTTGTAAATTGAACACTGAGGATAAATTGAGCAAATAAATTGAAATACCACATCTTTAATGTTCAGAGTTTTCCAGAATAATAAACAAAAGTCGCACATTTAACTGATCCCTAGTGTTGTCCAAATCGAAAAAAATTATTGTGAGTTCTATTACGAACATTGGTAAAATTTTATCTAACTGTAGATTAACAGTCGTTTTTAAGCAAAACTTTTTTTGGGGAGGGTGGATGGGTGGGAACAGGGTGTTTTTATGTGCATGAGATTTGGGGGAGGAGAAAGCTCAACTAAAAAAGGGGGTAGGGGCAAATCAACCTTGTCACCAATGGTTACAGGCCTGCAAACAGGCTATAATTTGATTAGAATTTCAATTAAAAATGTGATGTTTCTATTCATTTCATGTTCCACATAGCCCTAATCCACCCTACTGAAATCACACTAAAATCATCTTTGCATTAGGCACATAACACAAGCTCTCATCCAGAAAGTACTATAATGGTTATTCAATATATCACAAATAATCAAATTAAATCAATATCATCATTATTGATCAAAATCACTTGAACCAATAAGAAAATGGTGGTCTCAAAACAAATTTTTGCAGCAGTAAGCTGTTTTCAGATTTCCTCGATTTCATTGGTTCATACTATCACTCAAATTATCAATATCGCACAGTTTTTTCTATCATTAACATGGAAAATGACAATACATATGAAAATATCATATAGTTATAACACTTTTTTGTTTTGTTTTACACTGTGAATCTATATTGACAAACATAGGGCAAAGTAAAAATGTTAAAGCATCCTGACTGTTTTGTGCCAAATGGGCTGCAAAACATGTAGCTGATGGGCACGAGTTATATTTTTTATGTTGTCTATCATGTGCACTGCACTCTGCTTTTACAAAAGATTAAAGAAAGTACAGATAGGCAACCGGCCTATTTCCATGATGGGGTTGAGGCTAAGTTATGAAATTGCATCCACACCTGGACTGACATTGTGCGAATGCATAATAATGCAACATTAAGATCTGGTCATACGTGAAAAGCACTTGACCATAAAGCAGAGCAGACCTTACATTTGTGTGCCCAATTGTTTTTATGCAAGGATAACGCTCAACTAGCTCGATACTTGCACTTTCTAGTCAACTTATCCTTTAGCTGCTTCGGCTTTAAAATAGCTAATTAGACTGAATAAATTGCTGTTTCACACCTTTTAACATTGCCCTTACTTTATGCAAACCTGTGAGTGTGGCCCATGGGTATGGCAAATTACATTTTATAGGATAGGTATTAAAGTGGCCACACTTGTCTTGGCACACATTTTAAATATGGACAGTCGCTTATGGTTATAGGGACATCTAGAATACGGATACCTTGTAACTATTCCATTCTACGACAATATCATACTGTAATTTGTGGCTTATGTTAAATGAAATCCATCAATCTGGGAAAGAAGATAACTCTCATTTGATTCTAAATACCAAATCAACACTTTCTGCAAAGGTATTAGAATTATTACAAAAGCATTTTTCTTATATAAATCTACCTTCTCTCACACTAGTGCACAGCTCATTAATCAATTCACACATAACAAAATTGCTGAAACATAATAATTGTAACCAGTTACTCAGGCAGGCAGGCAGGCATGCCTTGGCTAGGCCTGGAGACACCTGCGTTCTATATCTGTCCACATGGTCCATGGCTTCCTCTCAATCTCAGATGACAAAGCTATAGGAAGGACACAAACTACGATATCACTGCTACACACTGCTGTCATCAGATCTCATCATGGCACAGTCAAGCTGTGTGACACCACTGCATAGGTACATGACAAGGTGATATCCTGCTATTTCAAGTCCTGCCTGCTTGCTCAATATTTGTTTTTCAAATGTTTATTTTCTTCTTTTAATCTCTCAAGTTCTCCTAGTAGTCCTTCGTTGACTGAGTACTTTTCTAATAAGACTTGCATTTCATTCTGAAAGATAAAATAAGACATTACATGGTAAGCCAATTAGATTC
>JXSR01S039680.1:89486-104850 GCA_000969725.1 Ophiothrix spiculata | reverse complement strand
AAATGTTGAGGCTCCGTTTCAGAAACAGTGAAGAGCTCACGGATATTTCCCGCTGGTGATTTAACAAGAATGTGCACCTTCAGTATTACCTGCAAATAAGCACACAGTATATCAGTGACATGAATAAACTGCAAATTGATGTCAGAATATACGTGTCAGATTTTGCACACTGATCTTTGCCTCATCATATATCTTTTTAAAATAATAATGCCAAATACATAAAACATTTAGACTCGCTGAGTCTAAATATCTTTAGTTGAGCATCTTTATCATCCTCTTAAATGTCTTTAGTTGAGCGTCTTCATCATCCTCTTCCTCTTTGTCAAATGTAAATGTTGAATAAAAGCTTTCCCCTTGGTGATATGCACCCATGTTTGTGCTCTTTTTTTAGAAGGGGGAGGGTTAAACATGTGTGCCTACAGAGCATCCTGGTGTAGATTTTTTGTCATCGTCTTCAAAAACATGTACTATGTTGTCTGCTGCAGGACATTCTGCCATATGCCCTCTTATCATGCCCATGGGTAAAAACATGGAACATTTTTTGCACTTGATCCCAGGATCAGTGGCGCATAGGTTTGATTAAAATTCACCTCTCTATTGGTATGGTGATGACCTGGTCAATTGAAGATAAAGATCTTTCTTCTTATATTTTGTTCAATTCTGCATGGACCTCACATTCACTATTTTCACTTTCCACTGTGACTTGCTTAAGCTTACATTTTTATTTCGGAGCCATTTTATGGATGACCTTTCTTTTTAGAGGGGCTTTTCCGCACAAACACTTTATTCAGCCATATCTCACAAGGCGTTTATAAGGAAACTATGTGGAAACTTATGTTGCTTTTGGTCAGATCTGATACGTAATCTAGTTAAGTGTAAAATTGAGCTCCGAATGGGATCAACCCTGTCACATACGGGTAGGGCAACAACACAAATGGGTCGAAAAACGTGATTTTTAGGTCAAATTTGATTTGACAACACCTGGATCAAGGTCAATTCACCGCTCAAGTGGAGTGGTCATATGGAATGTGTATATGTAATAGAGTGACAAGCAGGCTATTAAATGTCCTGGTCACGCTTGACTTCGCTAATATAATGCTTGGAAGCTAACGAAAATGATCCTTCAATGACGCCTCGCAGTTTACAAAAATAGGGTTGTGGTAAAAGTGGAATGGTTCCTGGCGGTATATGACATTCCATATGACCACT
Source organism: Ophiothrix spiculata (assembly GCA_000969725.1). Lineage (NCBI taxonomy): Eukaryota > Metazoa > Echinodermata > Ophiuroidea > Amphilepidida > Ophiotrichidae > Ophiothrix > Ophiothrix spiculata. Next base: position 103,641 of record JXSR01S039680.1, on the reverse strand, counting down.
CACCTTGAGCGGTGAAGTGACCTTGACCCAGGTGTTGTCAAATCAAATTTGACCTAAAAATCATGTTTTTTCGACCCATTTGTGCTGTTGCCCCTTCCCTGTACATGAGGGGTTGATCCCATTCGGAGCTCGATTTTACACTTAACTAGATTACCTATCAGATCTGACCAAAAGCAACATAAGTTTCCACATGGTTTCCTTATAAACGCCTTGTAAGATATGGCTGAACAAAGTGTTAGTGCGGAAATACTTTAAACCGATAGTTTAATTAATTTTTATCGATAGTTAACATATTATTTTAGTTTTTACACAAGAGAGGGCAGTAGACAAATTTCAGATCTCAGGAAACTTGAATCTTACAAATGTCCGACTGTCAGAAAATAGGTATACCAATTAAATTATAGTGTGTAGATACCTCGGGATTGAAAAGTTTATTATATGTTGTTACAGACCCGAAACTTTTCAGCTGATTTTAGCTCTTTTTATATCACTTTTCAGCTGATTTCAGCTCTTTCTATTACACTTTTCAACTCTTTTCTTGATAAATCAGCCAAATTTAGGCTCTTTGTTGCAGAATTTAACGGTTTTCAGCTCTTTTTTTGAAGATTCAGTTTCAGGTCTGGTTGTAAGAATCCTCTAGTTTAATTGTACCAGAGTGTACAGAGGTTGCTGCCTTATCTGAATTGTTGTACTTGATAACCACTTACTTATTTTTGTTGGTCTGATTTGTTATCTGGGTAGATACATTCACTACATTGTAAGCATCTGTTAATCCAGAGTGTGTAGGTTGCTGTCTTATCTGTATTGTTTTGTAACCACGTGGATAATTTGTTGGTAGGCTTTGTTATCTAGGTGCAGATCATTGTCATTATGCTATGGCTGATCCATCTCTTTATCAAACTAGCATCCCATCTGATTCAATTATGCATTGGCAGCAACAAAGCAACAAAAGGTTTCCTGATCTGATGGCATATTGGAGCTGTTCTTGTGTGCATAGAATTATACTAAAAGGTATGGAAGGATACACATCCTGAACGAATGTGTGGCCATCTGCACAATTCTAGCCCAGAAACTAGCACCAGGCAGAATTCGCTCATAGTGGACTTCACCCAGTGTCCACAACACAACATTTTATTCCGTATTTGTAACATTGATCTGTGTTTGGATCTGATAGTAGTAGGCATGGTCTCGCTTGAGCATTAGGTTACCTGCTGTGTCTTTATGATGGCAGAGTTTTAAACTTATCAGCCACATCCCTCAAGCAGTCCTTTGCACAAAATGGATATTTTATTTCACTCTTACTAGCATTTTTTAGTTAGATCCTGGTGTTTTGTATCTTGGTTGTAAATACGCGTCTCAGGTTTGGTATATCCCAACTCTGGGTTTTTGTGTAAGATTATGTGAAATCTGGAATAAAAAATTAAAACAAACAATGGTTTGTACCAGTGGTTTACATTTTGTCTTACCACCAGACATGAATAACAAGTATCAGATAAATAACTAACTGATTTTCCAAGTCTGGTGACACTTGTGTCACAGTTGGGCATAAGCAAATCTTGCCGGTATCTTATATTTGTTGGTTCATTTGTAGCATCTGCGAATGCTACAAATACGTCCCATTCTGGAGTCAAAATAGTGTGTATATGTTGTTGATGATAACTGTTCCCTGTATTTACTCAAATGCTGTGTCTTTTGCTCAGACGAAATTGTTATCATCAAGGCATTGAAAATTGCTCGTAAAAGTTCAAGTGCTTCCAGAAAGTCATATTTTGAAAAGGTCTATTGGAGAGTGTGAGCAGAACAGCTGGTATCCTCAATCTCCAATGATGAAGTCAAACAAATTGGCATCTGGACTACAATTTGAAATATGACATTTGATATTCAATAGCTCCACCCAATCTAGCAGCGAAAGCCCAATAACCCGACTCTGACAAGTGCAAGCAATCCCAATTAAAAAGCCCATGGTCACGACCATCAATTTGTGGTTGGAAAATATACCTCGCCCTATGGCGAATTGATTGGCGTCTCATTGATCTGTTGCATTCCGTAAGGTCCTTCCGTGCCCCCGATTGGCTAGATGCGCCTAGGTAAAAAGGGTGGTCAAGGATTTCGGACATGATGATCGCCGTATGTGGCAATCAAGCTTTAATGTTATCGACAGCCTTTCCTATTTTAGCAAATATGTTGAGAGATGACCCATTCTCGAAATCGTTTTCCCCTAGATGGACTAGGATCCGTCTTGGCGGGGGTTGACGTTACAGCATCCATGTAGGTAGCTCATCGATATCATCCAGTCTTCCTCCCCCTTTACCCTTCCACCATATAGTTGCATCCCTTATTCCCAGGTTGTTATCCCCAAATTTCCCTAGAATATCTGCTGTCCGGTTGATGTGTGAGTCTTCTATTACCCAGATTTGCAAGCCTAGCTGTTTTTGATGAATTTAGGAAAATTGTGTTTGAATTATCTATATGCTAGATAGCCTAATATATGACCTAAAAGCATTAGATCTTCATTTTAGCATGCCCCTCCAGCATCTTATCCATCAAGCGGTGTCCAGGTATGCTCTTGAGACACATGATGTAAATCACCTCTCCAGATGTACTTCACTTGGTGATTCTTTCTGCATTTCAAATGGGCTCATCTCTAGGGCCCACTTCAGATGAGCGTCTTCATCATCCTCTTCCTCTTTGTCAAACGAAACTGTGGAAAAAAAAACTTTCCCCTTGGTGATATGCACCCATTGTAGTTACTTTGACAGCTCTTTTTTTATGGTATAACAGTGGCTTCTGGTTCAGGGTATTTCTTTTGTGGAGTCGTATGAGTGCCTACAGAGCATAATCAAATTGCACATTGGAGAAAACTGAATTTGCTGATATTGTTTGAATATGTTTTTTTAATGTGAACTATGAATATGTTGAAGTGATGCATATTTTATTATTGAAATTTGGTAGTGTGGATCACATTTCCACTTGTCCCCACTTGTGCCCACCCCAACTAAAAATTTACATTTCGAGGGGCAGAAAGTCTAATATGGACTCTTCAAGATCTTCAGCATTGTTTGGCTGTTCCAACTTCATGGTGGCTAAATATTGCATGTATAATGTTCCCAAACACCCTGTAGTATAATATTTCTTCATCTACCTTTACACCGATGCGTTCAGTGGCATTTGTATCTTGCCTATTTTCTGGAATGTTCTGTTTGCATTTGGGCACATTCGATCTTGTAGAGCTTTTTAATGCATGATGGATATGGGAAACATGTATAGACTTAAGTGCCTCAAATCTCTGCGAATTGAGCACTGATGTACATGTCCTCTTCTGTTTCACTGAGATTATCAGTGTCAGATAAGTTATCTAGTTCTTCAGTCTGATGGAATTATCTGTTGGAGAAGCATATGAAGCAGGATCAGTTTTGCAGAAATGGCAGGTACATTGCATGTGAATATTAATAATGGTTGAACTTGTCTATTGACGATGTGAACGTTTTGTTTCTTTTACATGAAATTTGGCATGTAAGTTGTTGAGAGCTAATTTATATACAATGTGTCCCAGAATGAAGTTATCAAGATTTCAATTCCGCATAATTCAAAAACTACATTATCTCAGACAATAAAAGTTGGTGACAATTATGCCTGATGTCTCCGCTTACTTTGGTGCAAAAATAACAACAATCCATGCATTAATTATCTAGTAGTACACGTTTGAAGCTCCAGAGGAGTTTGGTGCAAAAATAACGACAATCCATTTATTAATTTTCTAGAAGTGAGCGTTTGAAGCTCCAGAGGAGTTATGACATTTTTCCCACTTTGGAGAGGTCTTAAAAATCAAGTGGTAATTTTCAGCGGAAGTATGTGAGCAAGGATGTCTGTCATCTTTTCCCAACATTTCTGTTTTGTTTCACATGTTGCTTCTCCATGAAGATGCCTTGGAGTCTTAATAAAGGTTCAGCTGAATGTTAACTCAGCTTCTACCTTGGCGTCCACATGCTTCTTTTTTTGCATTTCTTTCTGTCATCTGATACCATAAGCTTTATATTTTCTGACATTTTTAAGATGGGCTACTCGTGCGATGAAGATATCTGGCTCCTGTAAATGTTAAATAAATCTTTCAATTGTTTCAATGATACCTGCACTTTGCAGATATTGGTCAATCATCATATTTTTTTCTCCATTGACAAATGAGGTGTTATATTTGCTTTGAATTACCATATTCCTACAACCACTGCTTTCAAAGGGCCCGCTAAATGATTTTCCTAAACGATTTACTTAATAAAATTTATTTAAATGATTTTTACATATGAAAAGAAACCAGATTTAGGTTAAAGTAATCTTGAAAACAAAAACACTTATAATTGAACAAATATTATCATGATTATGTCTGTAAAGATGCCGTTCTTCATTGCCGTGGAATTGTTACAACTTAGCCAAACTGGGAATAGTGTCCTAAATCCTGTTGAGCTTCAAAGGCTCTCTTCTAGAAAACTAATGCATGGATTTTCTCTACTTTTGCACCACAGCCAGTCAAGACATCAGGTATGATTGTTACTAAGTTTCATTGTCTGCAGTTATTTGGTTTTTGAATTATGTAGCGTTGAAAACTTGATAACTTCATTCTGGGACACACTGAGGAACCATGTTTTCAGATTTGTTTTTCAAATTTAAAAAAAGCAAAAGAATATATGCTGTTTGGTCATTTTCTAGTCGTTTTTTTTTTTAGTGTGCAAATCACAATATACATACATGGCCCGGATACATGGTCACATTTATGTTTGTTTTTGAAGTTCTCTATGGCCCGGAATGCCTTCTTTACAGATACACACTTCAGACAGCAACATTCTTCCAAATCTCATGCAGTCCCTGGACGCAAATAAAATGGCTTGCAGTGCCTGAATGTCATGATCAATTCACTGATTGTAATCTTCTTTTTTCTGACTTTAGAACAAGTTGTATCTGTGGTTGGATGACTGGGGTCATTTTCCACGAAATCACTGATTGATTGTTTTCATTCGTCGGGTATTTTGCACCCTCTTGTTTTCCGAACAATATCTTCAAAAGCCGATAGTGCATAAATTTTGCAACTTTCTTAGTTTTTTTCTTGGCTTTAACATTTGGACCAAATGAAGATGCTGATGATTGCTGGCAATCAATATCTTACTGATCCATGTTTACACAATTTTTTAGTTGCTGATGCATGATTTTTCATTTCAAACTTATGCCTGAACTTCTCATCATCGCTGATACAGATACATACTTATATAAAGAAAACATATACCATTCCCTTCCCTTTTTCCCTTCCTCGTGATTGGAATATTTTTATCCCACAAGGGACTTGCCTGAGATGGTACAGGCGTTCTGGGATCATATCTCTCAAACTCCCTGCTCAGCCCTTCATCTGTAAAGTATAGGTGTTCACTCTTAACGTCTGACTTATCCGAATACTCCACAGCCTTTCCAAAAGGGTTGTTATGATAATGGATATCCCCACTTACCATACTAACTTAACCGTCTCCATCTGAAGTCTAACAAAAGTTTTCGAAACTCGAGCTTTTTACTTTCGGGTAAATGCAATGTCTGTGAAACCGTGTCGAATTCGATGCCAAGGAAAATAAGGCGTTGACTGGGTCCCTCGACCTTAGGCCAGCTAATTGAGAAACCCAATTTACGTAGTAATCCGATTAAAGTCTGCATTGCATTCCAACAACGATCATATGAAGACTCAATGATGAGGAAATCATCAAGATACACTACTATGCCGTTAAATCCACGTGCGTTCATCATGCGTTTCACCGATTGAGTTAGACGGTGGAAATTACCTGGAGCTTGACGCGCGCCAAAAGGAAGACGCGTATCGTACATATACATTGGGTGCGAGTCGCCCTCAAATGTCCAACATAAACCCGTAGCTATAAAGTCATCCGGGTGTATAGCCACAGATCGGTAAGCACTCTGTAAATCTATTTTTCCCAAAAAACAACTGGGAGACAATAACTTGACGGCATCATCAATCGTTTGAAAAGATAATTTATCAGTTGAAGCAAAGTCATTCAGAGATGATCCAGATGGTTGGCTACAATCATGAATCAGACGAACATTAGACGAATTAGGCTTAGGAATAGCCCCTAAGCTACTAACAATAGTTGGTGGAGATTTGCAAAGTTTTTAATGTCCGTGCGACAATTCATAGCGAATTTGTTCTTCGACTTTAATGCGATTAGCTTTTCCAGTTGATGAGCCATAATTGCTTTGGTGAACCGGTTGAAAAACAGACGATTCATCAGTTAAACGGAAACCGTGTAAAATTCCATTCAAAATGAATTCCTTATCTGCATCATGACGTAATTCTGAGTCCCAAACATCGATTGGCAAAGAAGGTTGAAATAAACGACAGTGAGATAGATCAAGCGGCTGTACTGTGACATTTACTGGGGTGTGGCACTTTTTGACCCGTGTAGAAAAACAGGGTGATCCAGTCCGCATGTCGGAAGACCACATACATGGGCTCGTTTGCATTTAGTATCCAATTTACACATGCCATCATAAAAAAGTCTACGGGTCCTTGAGGTTTCATTGGTATTGACTGGCTGGTTGGGCACCCCGACCCACGTTGTTGTCGTTGGTCAAGTGTGAAAAAGGTGGTTGTTTGTCTGCGTTTCAGATAATTGTTCACCAAATGTTGCGATTCGGATCCCCATCGAAAAAACAGTGAAGACTGTAGTTGTCTATAAGCCGCGTCAAAGTTCATTACCGATGTCAACGTATACAATGTGGCATATTGTCCGATTCTTGCAGTATAACCCATGTAATCCGTAATATCGTCGCCTTGCAACTGTCCTGTTTTCATGAGTTTGTGATGGATACGGGTGTTGGCCGTTATCCATTCAGCAGGGGAAACATCCTGCGCTTGCCTCTTTTTCTTGTTCTTTCGAACGATGAACGAAGTGCCATCAACTCAATGCGCAAGTTCTTCTTCACTGACATCCTCCCGAGAGGAAACGAAATCTACAATTTTCAAGCTGTTATCATTCTCATCTTTTAAATCCCCCTTAAGGTATAGACGAGGGTCCTGATCAGGGTGAATCTGTTGCTGTCTAGCCTGCCGTTGTTGATATTTCTGAGAACCATGGTCCGCGCCATGTCACAATAAGCCAATAGGTCCGCGAGGTTTGCAATGGTTGGCTCGTGTAAAACTGGATCAGGATGCGATTCATGTACCACAGGCTTATTTCCAGATTGTTTCTTGAGGAGTTCAACGCCCTGTTCCAAAAGACGTGACTGTCCAAGAGTTAACTGTAATAGATCAATATCTTGCTCTCGCAGAAGCCAGATGGCACGGATGGAGTCAAACTCCGCAGTAATTAGTATATATCAATAGTTCTGTTAGTAAGTCCCTGTTCATGAACCCAGCTTTTCATTTCGCTGGTGTCTGGATGATCCAAATCAATCATAGTTGGTAAAACTTCCTTGAATTCATTTTCCATAGGACTTGAGAGTCTCTTTTTACGTCGGTTTGAACGTGGCATACTGAATTAAATATGATGATAAATTCCTAAATCAATGTTGAAAAAGACGACTGAACGAAATCCAGACTTGCCACGGTGATGACAAGACATAGAATGAGGAGAAGAGTGCAAAGACCGATACACCCAGATTAGTAAAAACCACCACGGTACGATCACCCCAGTAATAGCCACAAAGATCCGATTAGCGAGAACACAGAGGAAGCCGAAATGATAGAAGGACATATTCCTGCCAATCAAAAACCTCATCAACCATGGCTGATGAGAGTATTCAAATGCAATTGACCGATCACTCATCTGCACCGTCTGTAGTCTGGCAATGTTGGAGAGTAAGATAAGCCTAGACTCCTGTCATTGGTACCAGATATATGCGAATACAACGTTGATAAATAAATTATTAATCTTAAGTGAAGATTAAATCAGTTTACTGGACTTACTTGTTTAGAGCAAACTACGTTTTGTGTTACCCCTGTAACACTTCGTCAGGTTTTGACCCGCCGGATTGGTCATGTGACAGACTACTACTGGATGTTGTATGTTTACTTATGTTTACTACTACTGGATGACTGAGAACATTCACTCAAATTATTAATCTGATGCTAAAACTTCCCAATTCAATTCTACAAATGATTTAAACATTTCATGTTCATTGTGCAGTGTTCATCTTCACGTTGTATTAACGTTCACTTAATCAGAAACTAGCATTTGGGCTACAATTTGATACATGACATTTGATATTGTTGAGGCACTGTTACAGTCAAATGTGTTGCTAATAAGTTTCATACACAAGGAATATGGAAGACTGTCACAGCATAGTACGACCAATGATTGCCTGTTTCAACCATATCGCCATGCATTTTTAAGCAGTTCCCTCATCACTGTCTTTAAAAAATCAAAACTATTTGGTTGACAAAGATGGGATCAGCCACTGTTTTTTCTGGATTTTTTTTTTTTTTAATTGTAAATTTAGCAGAGTAAAAAAATTGAAATCCTTGAAATTCATAAAAACATCACATTGATGTAAGTGCGTTCGCGTTGAATAATCATCTTCAAAATAAATATATACGTCTTGGCCACAAATAATTGCCATGCATTTCTTGCCGTTTGGCCAATATAGTAATTTTGCATTTTGATTTTGATTGCTGTCTCTTTTTGATGTATTTCTTTAACTCTAATACCACTGGTTTTCTTTTTGCTTTATGTTATACCTCTCCATGACAATATACATCTGTTAACTGTCAGTGTATATGGCAAATTCCAGAGCAATAATCTATCGTAGTAATCATAATGTCATCCCACAAAAACTCCTACGAAGCGTGTGTTGGATTTGGCTTCGGTTTCCTCTTTGATCTCCTGGATACATCGTGGAGTTAGGTACCCTTGGTCTATCAGAAGGCACAGGTTTTTTATTCTACTGCATAAAACACATTAAAAACTGAATCTGTTAAGTATTTATGATTTCAAATAAATATGACTTAACTAACCATTGTAGGTGCACTGCTGGGCACTTCCACTTGCTGTGGAGCCAGTGAAGCTGGTTGCTGTAGCCCCGTTTTACACGACCATAGAAGCTCTGTTATTCCAACACCATTCGCCTCGCCTTGCTTTTTCAGATCTGAAATGACAAGACATTTTTATTAAATTAAGAAAGATTCCAGATCAAACTACAATACAATACTAATACACTATTAGCTGATACTGTAAATTTACTAAGCAAATAGTTCAGCAAATTAATGTAGTTTAGCAGAACAGTGCAGTGAATCATTTGTCATGCCTGTATACATCAAATGTCCGTGTGTAAGACAAACTTATACCCATAATTCTTTATTTTGTGGCCTATTTTTGCATGGCAAGATAAAAGCAACCTTTGGTCTAAAAAAGTGAACCATTTTGACGATGAAAAGGCTATTTAAAAACTTGCAGACCAAAAAACTTAGACTTACTGATTTACGTACATGCTGCTGCTTTGCACTCCAGTTTACTGGGAAAACTGGGAGACGGATAGACACACTTGTCAAAAAAACATCTAGGAAGTCGGACTTGACCTACCATTCAGTTGAAAGTGAGTTTAAATAGGATAAGAAGTAGTGGGAACACAAAATAATGAGAACTTGATGTGGGGTCAGGATCCTTAGCAATCACACCATTTGTTAAAATAAGTTATTCTATTTAAAGGAGTTTGGTTGATCCGATTTTCCAAAATTTAGTTTTTAATAAGTGTCATATAAAAGATGACTACTTAAAAGAGGTCTAAGTTTCAAAGTTCAGCTGAAATGGTCAATCCATTTTCATTTTATAGGCATTTTGGTATTTCAGAGATTCCTATGTATACATTACTGTATAAAATTAATTATGGTTACCATAAATAGACACATTATCATATTTATCTCCAAAATGGAACATTGCTTAGCCATGAAATTTGACATTGATTTTTAAAAAAAATATGAGCAATGTCTTGGTACCAAAATCTCGAAAAGTTGAACCAATCGAACCATGCTCATGTAAGGTCTTAAGCATAGAACCTGTGACCTACAAAAATGTCACTGTTTTATTTTGCGTTTTGCATGCAAGAATTTCCATTTTCCCCCTAAAATGTACGCGTCTAAGATTATAATTAGGAACTTCATATCAAATGACATGATAATACTGAGCTTTTTTGGTCCCTTACCAGCCACATTCAGGGTCAACATCTGGATTTCTTTTGTGGTCCTGGTTTTAAGTTTAGCCTGCCGTTCTTCAAGCTTTGATAACCGTTCCATCACATTGATGTTGATGTCTCCAAATTCTGGTGTTTCCTATAACAAACACCATATGTGTCCCGCCGCGGCAAAAGGGTACAGTTGTCGGCTCCTACATGTTGCTCATTGTAACAAAATCTGATGTATACAAATAGCATACATCAGATATGTTACAATGAGCAACATGTAATAGCCGACAACTGCACCCTTTTGCCACGGCGGGACACATATATGTATGTAAAGTTACATTAGATTATGGGATAATGATTGTTAAGTTACATTGTTGAGACATGATGAGTCCCAACCAGACATCTGATGATAAGATATGTTATATTCTGCCACAGCAGTTGTTTCGTGAACTCGGTCTATGCATTAAGATTTATAAAATTAAGCATCATCTTCAAAGTTACATCATTCAATGATACTTTGGTGTAATATTCCATTTGTAAGAATACAAACAATATATAATTCCAAAGTTACTTTTTGTTATAGAAAAAGTCCAAGTACTTACAACTAAATCATACCAATGACTTCACAGTGTTCTTTATTTCAATGTTGGTCACAATTTTGACTATGATAACTACCTGTTTTGAATGTTCCTCGGCCTCTTTAAGAGCTGTTACTGATAATTGCACTATTGAATATACCTATCAAAGACACAAAAAAGAAAGTTTTAGTCAAATAGTAAAATTTATAAGAATACTTCCTCTAGATGTCAACCAATCAAATGTAATTATCTGAAACTCTTGACTCTATTTTTTTTTTTTAGTTTTAAGGGAAATACAAGTTTATCTGAAAAGTCTAAATTCATGAATCAAGTTCATTTATTTTGCATGTGCCTTGAACAATGACAGTGGCCTCCATCTTCCCACTTTTTGATGGCATTTTTGCCGGCTTTTGTTGTGGGATAGCACTGCTGCACTTAGAATGGACCCAGTAACTGCATGCATTAGAGTTGTATGAAATCCACGTCTGATTAGGGATTTGCTTACCGGCATTTGAACAATATCTGATTCCACAAATAAGTAAGCCAACTCAATGTGGGGAGGATAACAACATAAGCCTAATGTCTAGAGAAAAAAAATGATATATCAATAACTTATATGTACTCTAAGTAACCTTCTGTATCATATTTGATCCTTGATGTGTTCTGTACCTTGTCCGTTGGATCTACTTTATATTTTATATGATTCCACAAACATTGCAAATGTTCTTATCATATCTTGTTGACTTGGACCTTTTTTTATTCTTTTGGTGTCGAACTTGCATCCTTGCTTGGCTTTGTTCGCTTTTGCAGACTGGGGGATGCACTAGTACTAGGGCCAGCTTGTTGTACATCATCTTCATTTGTTTTTGGTCTTCAGTGGGTTTTCACCTGGACACCTACGCTTTGATTCAGGATCAGGATGGTCTTGGACCTGCACATGTTTCTGTAATTAGGTGGGCTCTAAGGTGGGGACACAATCCACACAAATTTCAGTTTCTGCAATATTGTGCAGAGCAGGGGCATCGCAACCATGTGGGGTTTGGCTGCACCACTTTTCAGCCAGAAAAAATAAAAATTTATTAATTTAAATTAATTTAATGTGTTTTGTTTTTCCTTCCGACGCCCCTGGTGCAGAGCTCTTGCTGCTTTCACAATGCCATGGGATCTTTTGAAGAAAGCATCAGTTTTGTCTTTCCCTGATCTCTGATATGCTTTGGAAGATTTGGACCTGATCAACAAGGCCCGTTTTATTATTAATGGATGCCAAAGAAAGCTGCACCCATCAAATTTCAATTTCATGTTCACATATTGCCTACAATTCATGCTCAGTTTTTAAGAAAAAATACAGTAAAAACAATAGCTCTTCTGATCTTCAATGGATGTAGGTTATCTTTTTCACAGTAGGATTCAACCGTCAGTCCCTCAGAAAAAAAAAACATTCAAACTCTATACAGATTGTACAAAGAAATTTCTAAACATTTCAGATTGTACAAAGAAATTTCTAAACACTTACTCTTTGCCACATCTTTGTATCTCATCTGGAAACCACCCCACTTTTAGTTCTTTAGGGTAGTTGAGAACCATAACCGCCGATGTTATTTAAAGATAAATTTAAAGGGCAGTCCATCCAATCACCATCTATTTTTTACCCTACATGCATGATCGATGCTGTCCATTTTCCCACTCATGTCTACCAGTGTCTACGCTGTTGGAGTCTACAACAAGGCCTGTCAACGTTGCCCGTCAATTCCATAATTTTGGAAATTGGCACACAAGGGTTTTCTCCCGAGAATATTTCAAGAGGATATTCCATAAGGAATTACTTGATTTCATTTGGTGTAAAAACCATCCAATTTTTTGGTTGGACACACCGTGGATTTGACCTTTTTACACCGTTAACCTTTTAACACTGTTGATTCATCCATATTTTTTTTCTTTAAAACAACTGTATCATGAATGTGAAGGTCAAGTTTTACAGTGAAGACAGTGAAAAAATATGGGCTCTTATTTTGACACCAACAAATGTCAAATATCTTGAGTACCAAGAAAAAAAAATATGATAAGAAAAAATAATATGATGAGCACCTTTTAATGATTTCCTTGAATGATTTTCATCTTTGAATTCCCACCTCCGTCCATAACCTTCAGAAGCTTCATGATTCTAATGTCAGGAATGATATTTGTTTTACGAAAAATCCTTGCAAAATTTACACAATATCATACCCAAGAGGTTATACATATGTACTTATTTTTTCTGCCAAACGAATTTTTGAATTCAGTATGGGGTTGGTTGCTCTAAATTACAAATATTTGCATTCATATGTGATAATTGATAACATATGACCAATGACATACCGAATCCACTCGTCCAATTCAACTACTGATTTTCTTAATTTAAATCGCTTTCGCAATTTTGTTATTTCATATCAGTGTTCCAAAACTTGTTAATTTGCTTTGATAATATGTTGGTTAAAAAATATGGTGACTTTTCAAACTTTTGAAAGTGATGGTATTTATAAAGGGTTTGTCATATGGGAAATAGTTAAATTGGACAAGTGAATACGGTATGTACATTTAAAAAAATGTATTTTTCACCGATGGCGAGTCAATACAGCTTTATTTTTGTTATTGTAAATATCAATTATTACATGGCGAGTATAATATTTATATTATCTGTGGATGAGTATGTGTCAGCTGCTGTTGAAAAGTAGATTTTAAGATTGAAAACTAACAATTCAAGATAATGGAAACACCTCAGTTTTTCAAACTGCATAATTTGTAAAATATCTATCAACTACAAACCTAAGTTCAAGTCAGTCCCTGGTCAAATTTGGTGTATGCCGATTCAAAATTAACACATTTTCAGCTTTTATACAAGATCCTGAAATAGATTTATGGTTTATTCCGTGTCTGACGATATCCATCGATCGATGCACAGTCTTTTGTATACGATGTTTCTTATGCATTGTGTGAAAGACTGCGTGTCGGATGAACGATGCATATCAACAGACTCTGAATAAACCATTTTAAAGCATGACAGATTAGAATGCCTAAAATCATGGAAATTTGCATTAAAATAGCCATATTATGCATATTTCCAATACAACTACATTTTTAAAAAGTTCAAGAAGACACAAACATTTTAAATTTGCAAAAATCAAAATTTTGTCAGAATACCAACTTTTGTATTTTGTACTCAAGCTCAAAATTAAATATACCCACTTTAATCCTGGTTTGTGATGGATGGTCATATGTGTATGTAGCTCTTTGCCTTTATCATCTGCGTAGTTTTCTGTAATATTTACTTTGTTTTCTGATGTTTAAAAGCATGTTAAGTATGCTGTATCAGTGCATACCCCATACCAAAAATAAATGCCATCGGATAGCCATCGGATAACCATCCGATGGTTATC
>JXSR01S039680.1:69736-81577 GCA_000969725.1 Ophiothrix spiculata | reverse complement strand
CGCGAAATCCAAAAATGGGGTACTTTTATAAAGTTAAAAATTTCCACCTAAATTAAGTCCAATAACATCAAAATATGCTCCACGATATCCACAAAAGTTCAATAAACACGATGATTATAAAAGTCAAATAAGATGTGCGAGTAAAATAGGAAAATAAAATGGATAAAAATTCCTCTCCGGAGGAGCTTCTTATTTCACGTCCGCTCTCATCAATAGCGCCCAAAAATAGGTACAATAACTGCCTGAAACTTGACCTTGAACTTGGGTTCTAAGTTTTTTGATCCACCCTGTATTCTTTTGGGTAGTAACAACAGCATGTGATTGAATGGTTAACGATAGTGAATTTTTATATTCCTGTCACCTAATTAAAAGTTTTAGAGGGGTGTCGACTGTTCCATTCGTCTTGAGAGGTTGTGTGCTTTACCTAAAGAACTCAACTGAAATCAATAGAAATCGAATGTAATGATACCAGACTGTTTAAAAAGATCCCGTTTCTCAAAAAACATTGCAAGACTAATGTAGTGAATGAAACAAGATATACAAATTCGCTCATCCATTCTCGTTACAAATTCCTTTCGCAAAACAATTAATTGTGAAGTAGATCATCAAGATTTTCCTCCTTTTTGAAAGGCTCTGTAACTTATATTTGCTTTGTTTGAACATTGATAGGCACTAAAGTTTTGTTTACTAATAGAGGGTCATAACAAATGATTATTTATATGTGTCATAAATCATCGGTCATTTACGTCCAGTTTTTTGATTGACATACAAATAACTTAATATTGAATATCATCATTTGCATATAATTAGCATATTTGAAACAATAAACATTAAAATCTATAAATACCTATATTTTTTTACAATCTTGACTTTAATTTGGAAATTTTGCATTCAAACAGTTTGTTACTACATGGTGCATATATCTGTCAGACGGATTTCGATTATTTTGCGTACTTCTCCTTTTTTATCCCAAAATGTGCAAAAATCACAATTTTTTGAATTTCCTATATTTAGTTCAGAGTTTTATTAAATTTTTTAATTTTGGTATTAAAGAATACAGAAAAACATGTTAAAAACATCTGTTCGACAGATTCTTGAAATACTACATACTTTTGAAGTTACAAAGTAATTTTGCAAAAATTTGGTTAAAATGTTTATGGGGTTTGCCCAACACTTAGCCGTTGGGGCTCTGTCACACATCACCGAAAAGCCAAACAAGCGTCCAGAACGTTCTTAATATCACTATTGTTGTGGTTTATACATTGCTGGTCGTCATGGTTCGTTAGAAGTACGTGCATTACGTTATCCATATGGTTTTTCCGTTATGTATACGTTTAATTCGTTATTTGTACGGTGGTGGTCTGTTTGGCACACGTTCAGTTTGTGAAACTTGTGTACGTTATTCATACGCTTGGGCTCTACGTTGATGTGTGACAAAGCCTTTAGACATGTATCTTTATCAAATGTTTAAAATAATAATAATAATGGCATTTATATAGCGCCTTTTGACCGAAAAGGAAACAAAGCGCTCGTGATTCGCTGCAGGTAGATCGTCACAACCATTTCACTTCACTTAGAAGTGCTTCCGTAGAGCACATTCTATCGGTACTTCGGTTGTAATATTCACCCTTTGTGCAGCTTCCCATAACCTGGGTGGGGCAGACTCTGATGGACAAATCAAGTGACAGTTTTAGATGCAGGAGGAAGACCGGAGTACCCGGAGAAAAACCTGCGGAAGCGAGCATGGACTGAAAACCAAATGCACATAAAGCGCCGGGAGCGGGACTCGAACCCGGGACCTTATTGGTGCAAGGCGAGGGAAGTAACGCTGCGCCAACCCGCTTCCGCTTGTTTATTTCCAAGTTATCGACAAAGACGTATTACAACCCGGTGTAGCAGGAATGTAAGTCCCCCGTTCGTATTGTCCTTGTATAGTATAGGCTAACAACCGGTGTGAAAGTAATCATAGTCCCCCTGAAATGGTAGTCCGCCTTCCATAGACCATAACGGAATAAAGCGTGAAACTAATGTTGCGTGAGAGTTCTTAGCCTATACTTTACTGTAAAACCCGGACAATAAGAACGGGGGACTTACATTCCTGCTACACCGGTTTACCGGTTAAATAGTTTGAGCTTTCCCCAACTTTTGATATAGGGATGCATACTTAATAACAGCAGCATGAATCTGTCACGCCAAGAATTCACTTCAAATAAAACAAACAGTAACTCAATAAGATTAAGAAAAGATTGATATATATTTTCGGACCACATCCGTAGTACAAATTATCTTACAAATATTCTACAAGTGGGTTAACACTATTGCCCAAATACAATGAATAATGACATAAACCCAGTGGTGTATTTATCGCCAGTGTGATCCACAAAAGTACATCAAACGTATGATTTGACCAACAAAACTCTGCAATTATACTACGACTGACGAAAATAAAATAAAAAGTATTTGGCTTGTAATATCGTATACCGTATAACTTCAATGTATGGGACGTCTGCTTTTAGCTAGTGTCACAATTGGTCGTACGGCGTTGGTACAAACGGTTGCGTAATTTCTTATGTTCTATGGACGCTCTTTTGCCAAAACAAAATGATCAAATCATCAACAAAACACCGTTCGTAACTGTTCGTACGAAATATTGTGAACATAGTCTTACTTCAGAATATATGTTTACTTCTTTACCACAATACTATCTGCATGAGACATTAACAGAAAATGGAAAAGCGTGCCAGACATTGAAACTATGATTTAGATTTTTGCATAAAACATAGTACATGTAGGTACAAGAGAAATTAAACATTTCAGTAGGTATAAAGTACTACGTTGTTACATCAAAAATATCGAAAGAATTCCAATAGTCAGAGATAGTGTCTATCTAGGAATCTGGAGAGAAATCATCATGGTTACGTTTCGATGTTGGATTCCATAGAGAAAATCAAGTACAAGGAATGTGCACATTTGGAACATCATTCGAGTACACTTTAAGCATTGTTAAGTACAATTCTAGTGTACTAGAATTGTACCGATTTCTATACCAGGATTAGAATCAGAACTGGAGTAGCAACTGTTTTGAGATGTACCATTCGCTCTCAAAAGAGTCCCGTTCTTAAAGGTGCGTTTACACTATGACGACTTGTCTACGACGGAGGGTAACGCATTTGCAACTGACAACGACTAATAACGATAGTGTGAGTGGCTAGCGGATTGTATGACTGGTGGAAAATTTAAAACTGCAATCCGAAGGTCTCCGTTGCTTGTCGTTACACTGTCGCTACACCTAAGTCGTCACAGTGTAAACGCACCTTTAGCATCAAATCACGGTCTTATAACGACATACATAATTATGTTATGGTAACCATTTAAATTCAATACTATAACTTTTTAGACATCAAATTGTATATCAATTCTTTTAATATGAATAGATAAATTTGTGTTAATTATCAGGTCTCGTTAGGTTTATTTTACAAGCTGAAGTTGACAGATGCACAGTATAATTCACAAAAATCTTACACTTATTGACAAGCTCACCTTTATTCTCTTTGCTGTGTAACTTTTACAATACTTGTGGTTTTAAAAGCTGGCGTACACTATGACGAATAGGGGAACGTCTTTGCAATGATAAGCTACGAATGATTCTTTTATTTTGAAGTCGTTGTCCAATATTATGTCAACGACCACTGACGAATTCACAACGGAAAGGAACGAAATTGCGCGCCCTACGTCACCCTCCGCGACGAATGTTAATGGCGGGTCGTTTACGAGTATTTGCGACAGTCTTCTGTCATTTATACTGTCGTGTTTACAATGAAGGTTATTACCACGCCAGCAAATATTGCTTAATATCTTTTTTCGTCGCTTTATAGCCAATATCTTTTTTATGCATTCGTCACCTTACGTCGGTGGCATTTTCACAGTGCGAACCAGTTTTAAGTCGTCAAATCGGATTCCTATCGAATACTACACATTGTACAGCGAAAAAAATGACCTTTGCCAGAGAAGAACAGAACATTTAAAGACCGCGCGTGTGTAAACCTTAATCGCTTAAAGCTGGCTCACATTATGACGATGACCAACTTAAGGTGTCGAATAACGACAAAAACATTAATCAATATTTGCTGACGGGAGGTACACAACTATAATGACCTCGGTCGTTAGTACGACAGTCACTGTGAAGGATGAAAGACTCGTAAACGATCCGCCATTAATATTCTTCACCCTACATCAACATACCTTCTTCTTTACCGTGCGTCACCTTCCGCAAGCCAACGTCGCATCAGTCGTTGCAATTTCATTCCTTGCTGTTGTGAATTCGTCAGTGGTCGCTGACATTCAACTGGGCAATGACCACAAAGGAAAAGTGTCATTCCCAGTTTACCGTTACTTGTCGTTCCCCGTATTCTTCAAAGTTTAAGCCCGCCTTTATTACTACGACATCGATCCCGGGGAATGTATATTGAACTTAAATTAAATAAATACACGATAATTCATTTGACTTTTGATTTTGCAACAATGATGATAATTTTTGAACATTAATTTTAAGTTATAGGTCTTATACAAAATATGGTGAAACCCTATGATTAATTTTCCTATAACGGATGTGTAGTGGGTGCCCTTGCGTTGGGGCGTCGGAAGGAAAATAAAAGTGGTGCGGCCTGTAACCCATTAGTTATCAGAAATAAGTAAACAACTAAGCCGCAGAAAAAAGTAGTTACTAAAATGAATATATACAGTACTTTTATGGTTAATGATGCTTAATTAATTAATTTTTGTTTTTTCTGGCTGAAAAGTGGTGCGGCCAAAGCCCACATGGCCCACACGGTTCCGACGCCCCTGAATTGACCACTTGCGAGTTGAACTCTGACAAAAGTTATTTTAAACTACATAATTCTCTGTGAATCAGTTGTATGTTACTGCAACTTATAGCCGACTCCATGTCACAACAATGTTATGTGATGATGTGAAAGAAGATACGCTTTCAACGTTACTCTTGAACCCTTCGAATGCATTTAAGTTAATGACGTTATGATTTTCCAAAGCTACACACGACTAAACAGTTTTTAAAACACGGTATATGAGTTCAATGTGCATTTTTCTATAAATTCTTATTAAGGCCAAAAAAAAAAAAGTTTGTCTCAGAAACCCGCGCGCATTGCTATGTGAAAGTGAATTTAGCGCGTAGACCTACGCGCTGGCCCTCTTTTTTTTCTCGATAGTAATCCAGCGATCGACCATTGTCCAAGTTTCTTTATGTCTATGGCGAGTAATCCAGCGATCGACCATCGTTCAAGTTTCTTTATGTCTATGGCGACCGAAGCTAAATGATTTGCTGCAGCTTCTTTTTTTTTTAATTGGTACCCGGTATTTTGAGTTCCAGCGAACCATGTATACACGCTTTGCATGCTGGGAAGGTCATAACTAAATGGCGATCTCATGAACAAAACACTGCAAAATACGGAGACAATATGCACAATAAATCCACTGAATCATTGCAATTTTTAGTAATTTTATTCTAAATTCAAGCGAGATTTATTTATTTATAACTTTTTTGTTTCGTATTTTCGTCTACCGCATACGTGTTGAGTGACGGTGGCGGTGACTTCACACACGTAAGTTGGGCGATCAAAATTTTAGAACGTAAAAAAAAAAAAAAGAATCCCGCATACCGCATAGCTATTTTTATTAAAAAAAAGGAAAAAAATAAAAAATCGCATAGCGTTTTTGCAAATGGTTTCTGAGACAAACCTTTTTTTTTTCTTTGGCCTAATGTGAGCATAGACCTAGGTTACATAATGGTGAAGCCGATGTCTAGTTTATCGAGTATAGTTGTGTGAATAAAGCTACAATCTTTTTCAAAATTGTTGGGGCAGAAATCAGACGTACACGATTCAAAGCAACAGCTTGTTAGCGACTTGTCGCTGCAAGCAAAACATCGATTGCTTTACTGGCTTGCGTTTGTCGCAAAATGTTCGTAGGAAAGACGACGTTGTAGATTTCGCATTTGTATATTATGACATCATTGCAACGCCGTTGCAACAAATGGCTTAGTTATATAAATGATCTGAAGATACTGTAATAATTAGACTTTAATAGAGCATAACGTCTGAAATAAACTGACCTTTAGTCTGCTATTTTCAGTGGCATCGTGGTTTTCGTTTGTGAACATCATAGTATATTCACCCCGGGATATTCACATCAGATTTGTTATGTTTTTTTATTCCAATAGACTCTACTGAAACAGCACAAGAATAAAGTTGATTCCACTATAATTTTCATGTTTTCAGTATCTCTCATTGTTTAATAGTCAGATTTAACCAAAAGACCAGTTCCTTATATCCCATAATGCATCTCGAAAGTACCGCAAATACGGGCAATTTTTGCGCAAACGACCATATTACTACGTTGTGCGCATTACGTCATTTGCGCAGAAGGTAATAATATGGACAACTGAGCGTTTACGATACTCTCAAGATGCATTGTGGGACATACGAAACTAAAACTACGGGTCTACTGATTACAAAAAGAACATCACTTATCTCGAGACAAATAAAAAGGACAAAATTTACTTGGAATTTAGCATTCAAACAAGAAACCAGTGCGGACGGCATGCACCGAACTGCAGGATTGGCCCAGATAAAATATTCTGAATCTATGGATGATATCTATACTTACTCTTACATCACACTCATACACGTACACCCCGATTCTTAACCACTGGAAGCCACCTGCACATACTAACGATTTGTTTTTGTTTTTAAATCGCCAACAACTATTGTGTTCATTAAATCAAAAACTTGAGTCAGCAAAAACGAAAAATTAGCTGAAAAATCAATTTATGCTCTTCTGCAAAGCCTTTATGCATTTAAAGGGCATTTTCCCCACCCAACCAGGTTGCTTGTTAATGCTTACATGAAAAGTAAGCTCTATTCTCCATAACTAAGCTAATATTGCTCAGGAAGATTTAAAGAACGTCTGGCGTACCTTTTAGTATGTTTACGAAACCTTTATCTTACGTCCATCCTTTCGATTTATGTACACAGCATGCTTTCGTTCACTTAATTTGTTTGCCTGTCTCTTTTGCACTCATGACGTCCAGCATAAAAAGGCTCTTGATTACAATTACTTGCTTGACTTGATTAAATTTGCCAAACCAGAGTTGATTATTATATATTACTGAAAAAAATCACAAGGAATATAAAACTATATTGTGTTGACGATAAACGGATTGGAAAAAAAAATATAGGACCATTCAAAACTTACGGAATTTGTTAGGATTAATTAATTTAATCACGTAAAAAAGTTCATATCCCAAAGTTTTAGTAGTAAAATTGTAGTGTAGGCTCATTCCAGTGAAAACTAAACCTTTTTTGATTTCAAGCAAAAAATCAGCTTTTTTATTCGACCATATGAGCAGTTTTTTCAGTCATTTTTTTGTTACTCGGTATGTGAAAAGTATTTTCTAATCAGAAATTTTGAATTTGTTCTACCCGTGCATGAATGAGCACATGTTTTCATTCAAAAATGTCACAAACTGTCACAAACGTTACCAGACGTTACCAAACAAAACATTGCATTAAAAGAAATCCTGACGATAGAATTTCCTACCACTTTTATGAACTATTGGTAAATATGTTACCAATCATCTGTGAAAAGCGCAATAAAAAAATCGCTAACATGTCAAAGAAATTTTACTTTGAAGTCATTTGGAGCAAAAAACCATTTCCGTGCGAGGTCACAAACGTTACCGAACGTTACATGAACTTTATTCAGTATCTTGGCAATTATTTTAATCTTTAAACACCTGCATGTCTTGATCCCACCAGTGAGCACCATTATCAAAAACAAACTCGCTGATATAATGTTTATGCTAGGTTCTGTGGCCATTTAAAAGTGAAATTTTCCCATTTTTCGGTCACAAACGTTACTTTGGAATCACCCAGTAGCTGTGACATGTTGTTGGTGCGTTTCTGCGAGTTAAGTTATAAAGCGAATTTTTTTTCTAATAGGATACCTTTGATTTAAATTGATGTAAGGTTTATATAAAAAGTAACAACACTCCAGACTGTTGTAGTGCTCTGTCATAAATCAAAAAATGATGCGACATTATCAATTATTTTTTCATAGTTATATATTCTTGTAATACACTTGAATATTGCCACATCTTCCACCATTCATACTTCATCACTCACTCTGTTTCTGTCATAGTCAGTGGCGTAACCAGAGGGGGGGGGGGCCGTCCCCACCCCCGACGAAAAAATGTCTGCCCCGCTCGCCCCCAAATGAAATCAAGAAAAGTAAAGAGTTTCAATAAATAGTACATAGGTGCAACATTTAATCCTTAGTTTTTCAAAATGTTCCCAAATTTGCGCCAAAATGTCGCAAATTTTCGCAATAATTAAAAAAAACTAAAGTTTTCACCAAAATAGTACACATTTTTATGACTTTTAGCAAAATTTGGATGATTTGCTACTTTGGGATGTACCTTTTTGTGTCTTAACAAAAACTCTTTCGCCCCTGCAAAATTGTCTTGCCCCTGCTCGCCCCCTCAACTGAAAATTTCTGGTTACGTCACTGCATATAGTTTCATTCATCTCTTAATTAACTCTCGTCCTCCAGGAGTTTGACTCTCTATTTCTTTTTTTCATGAACCTTTAACACGATTTGAATTATACCAAACGCACCAATTGTTTCTACATTTTATAGGAGCTGTAAGAAATAAAATTAGACAAGAGTACCGTTTTCTTAATTATTTGGTCATACAGCCTGCAAAAATGTCCGGTTGCTACACCAGAAAATAATTGTTGCCTGTTTACGTTGAAACACTTTTAAAATCAGAGATGCCAGTTTTCCTGTTTTAACCTGATTTCATGTTTTTTAACCTGATTTCAGGGTTTTTTTTTACTCCAAATTAACGTGTTTTTATACATTTTCAGCCCTTTATTTAGCTTGTTTGCCAAAATTTACGCACTTTTAGGATTTTTTGAAAGTTTCAGGGTTTTTTCAGTGATACATACTGGCATCTTTGAAAAAAACATGTCTTTTGGAGGGTGCAATTACAATATGATGTTATTTTGACAAAATATGAAGTAGAATGGTAGTAATCCTATTGTTGGTATAATGGAACTTATGAGCCTGTGTTAAGGGGACGAGAGTTATTGCAGTCTTTAATAATAGACCTTTTCAAAAAACGACTTTCCGAGAATTTCCGAAGCCGATTTTACACTTTCCGGCAATTACCGACAGAATTAGTGACTCTTCAACACAATAACAAGAATGTTAAGTTCGCGTTCTCGTTAACTGGTTGCGCACAAATTCGAACTTGTAATTAGCGTTAGCACTAACGAGTCACTTTTAGTGTGATCGCCCTGATGTGACTTGAAATCTTAAGCTTAATCAGCCGATTTCAAATGGAAATTTCACTCTTTGGGTCGGTGAGCTTATGGTACCATAAGCTAAAAGTTGTTCAGAATTAGTGTATCTAAAAAGATCTTGTTCTATTTATTTTTCACTTTTATAACACTGAAATGCGAGAGAGTTTTTTACAAAATCGTGCATACTAATGAGCTTGTACGTGATTGGCTGAAAATATGGCCATCTGGTCAATGTTCCGGAGATTTCCGAATAGATTTGGAAAAGGTCTATTGCAGATATATGTGAAACACATACTGTTGCCAATTTTACCAAAATGTAAATACCATCATAAGCACTTCGTGGCTACGATGCATCACAGCTAAGGCATAAAAACACATCCTAAACGTACGATGCAGAGTTAGGTATAGAGATTTTACACGGGAAAAATTCCAACCATTCTAAAAGTTGAACAGGTTCTTTTTAGGTTACAAAGGGCATGCAAGTCGACCCTTGAACGCTAAAACTCTGTAATTTGCATTGAAAATGACTGTACTAATCTGATAATGGAAACTGATTGTGTTTTGGAATCTTATGCCGTTTATATTGAAGTTGCTTACAACATATTTCACACACTCTCTGATTCCTTACTCTCAACACGCTCTTTCGATATCTCATCAGAATATTATAGTCCAAGCTCTGTCCTTTTAATGTCTCTTGTATTAAGATTAAAGAAAAAAACATTTAAGTATCAGCATATCGCTGTCTCCGTTGGATGTTCGTAAGTTAAAATGCTAGGCTAGAACATTGGCATACTGGTATTTGTCGGGCAGATACTTTTCAAAGGTACTGGTCCGACAATAATCTCATTAGCAATGATTTATTACTCAACATACGGTAATAGCATTTTTCTACTAGTCAAAATGAAGCAAACTATTAACCATCAACTGCTTTGCATGTGCTCCACCAACTTAGTGGGTGATCCGGTGTAAAAGGAATCTTAGTCCCCCCTGAAATGGTAGTCCGCCTTTACGGAGTAAAGGGTGAAACTAATGTTGCGTGAGAGTTGTTAGCCTATAATACTTTACTGTACAACCCGGACAATAAGAACGGGGGACTAACATTCCGTCTACACCGGTAAGCGCTGGTCGGAACCCGTCTTTATTCGACCATATGTGGGTTTTTTCCGATCACGAATGGTATCCGTACGTGATAAGTGCGTCTGCCACAAACAGGTGTCTCTGGAAAAAAAACCACAAGAAATCCGTCTGTCGTGCGTACGCTGTGCGCAAGTGTACATTGCCAGAAGTGAGCACGTGCAGACCGCGCTTATGATTAATCTGTAGCTCGACCGTAACCAGCACGCAAAGAAAGTTTTTGGACTCAGACAACACAAACGTGCAACTCCTGGTGCAAATACGACGGGTTGTGACCATCGCTTCAAGCGATCAGTTCCTAGATTGTTATGAAAAGGCGCCAACGTATAACTCGAAATAAGTTATCTCGTTAAAGGTTGTTGATGCATCTTCCATTAACATTGATTAACAACCTTAATGGAAGATGCATCAACTTTTAATAACTCGTATATTTGTAAATATAGGAACATACTGATAGACTCGTTTTTACTTTCAAGTCTTACAGTTTAAACTTTCTATTTTTACTGCCCAATGGCATTGGGTTCGAGTGATTGATAATATCCAGCCCTAGAAAATACTTTTACAGGTTCTTTACATTAAGTAAAGTATGGCCACAATTAAAGTTCGTTACAACCGGCTGCAAACAGCGTTGTCGCGTCACTCTTCTTTTACCATCATACGACTTTTAAAGCTGATGCTTGTGAAAATATATCCGTAAACCGTTATAACAAACTGATCAAAATAATTAGTACGCCTTTTGCGATTTTTAGCCTTCGTCAGACAGACGTAACGGCAATTGTGACCGTACTTAAGTGAGACGTGAGGTTACAATGGTTTAATAATACTCAATATAAAACTTGTACGTAGCAATGTGTCTAAGCTTCATAAAAGTGACAAAAACCAGCTGAAACACCTCTGAATAGACCCATAAATTCACGATAAAAGGACACTCTGTCCAAAACGTGGCGTGTGCAAAATATACTCGTATTACAATTTGTAGTTTGAACATGATTAGGAAAATAATCAATTTGGAGACGAGCGATTGCTTTGGCCGCCCGAGCTAGACTACAGAGGAAAGTATTTTAGTCCCATTTTCATATTTTGATCGTCCGTGAAGCCAGTCAAGTATTGCAATGGGTCAGCTCGGCTCGGCTCGGGTGTCTTGTTCGGATCTAAATTGATTATTCCCCTAAAACAAAATAAATAATCTATATATTTATGTTTTGTACCTGACACTGTGTCATTCATTATTATACAAATATTTATCGTGCAATGAAACTCGATTATTGACCGTGATGTTGTTTCTACAAATAAAATGGAAGGAATGTTTGTAGGAATTATGAAATTC
>JXSR01S039680.1:56049-69661 GCA_000969725.1 Ophiothrix spiculata | reverse complement strand
TCGAAATCTAGTCTTTCGTGCTTTTAACACAGCATATATATGCAATGAAACTCGATTATTGACCGTGATGTTGTTTCCACCAATCAAATGGAAGGAATGTTTGTAGGAATTATGAAATTCCGTCATGCACTCATTGAAGGTCTCTTTTGCCTTCTTGCGTCCCAAAGGCTTTGCCAGACATCATCGTATAGAGCAAAACGTACGAATAACGTACAAATGTTACACATATTGAACGTGTGCTAAACGGACCAACACCGTATGAATAACGAATTAAACGTATACATAACGGACAGACCGTATGAATAATGTATTGAACGTACTTGTAACTAACACATGACGAACAACAATGCATAAAGGCGGTGTCACACATCACCGTACCGTACGAATAACGTACTAATAACGAACTTGTTTGGTAATCGACATTACATGTATTTCAATGACAAATCCAGTGTACGTTATTAGTACGTTATTCGTACGTTTTGTGATGTGTGACACCGCCTTAAAACAGACTAATAGTGGGATAAAGTACGTTAGGCGTACGTTTTGCTCTATACGGTAATGTGTGACAGACACTTAATGTCCACATCCGTCCTCCATAAATCTCTAACTTCGCAGAAGCATGCCAATTAAGGTTGGCACACTTGACTGATCCTAGTGGAGACTGCTAACACATACTGTACAGTATGGTTGGAAGTATGCAATTTTATTTAAAGAGATATTTTCTAATCACTATATGCAAAATGATATGGAAGCTATAAACATAAAAGATTTCAGTCAGTTTTAGTTGTGATTCTTCAAATCAATAAGCTTTACAATTACAACGGCATTGCATTAATTCCCCACTTCAAACTGAAATGTCTACATCTTCTCATTGTACTCGTTTTCCTATTGAGTTGTTGGTAGCAGCGTTAAATGTTTTAGCGTAACGACATTATGGCGACACTTGCAATAATATAAATTGTAAATCTTTAATAATCTAATTGGGGTTGGTTATTTTAGCATATATTGTGTTGTATTATATATCATACTGACTGACATTAATCTGTTTTTTCTACAGGACTGTATGTAACGCTCACCAGTGTAAAACAGCAACACACACCTCCTAAGTATTATTGTCCGTTGCATAGTTACGCGTTTAAGTTACACGCTATGATTTCAATCATTTCATATTCAAATCACGATATTCATTTTGCATAATATCTATAAATATTGCGTGCATGACAACCAAATATGATGATAAACAAAACCAAGAACATACCAAATGGACGTAAATATCTGTATCAAAATAATCAGCCAAAATGAATGTTTTTATAATCGTCTACTCTCATGTACAAAATGAAACCGAAACCTCACATTAACGAGTAAAAAGCAACCTGATTATCATACACTTGCCGTTTGTGCCGTATCGCCATCTTCCCATCTCATTTCAAAGCAGTTTCTTTTAAATTGGTTTGCAGCACATGTTTCTTTAGTCAATGGTTCTAACTCACTAGTTTTCTCATTATGTACATTATCATCGCTTGCTCTTCGTTTACTCGGTGTCTCATCAACGTGATGAACTTCACACGTAATAACTACCTGCTTCTTATCATCATTTTTAGGGCCGTCATCAGATTCTTCAGCTCGAAATCTAGTCTTTCGTGCTTTTAACACAGCATTTTTAAATGAAGATATATGACGTCCTTCACTTTTTGTTGGGCTAGTTCCTTGAGGTGACGTACCATTAATTGTTTGCAGTTCGAGGTAATCACCTCCATGGGTTTGCTGATTCCTTTTACTACCAGTTCTTACAAACCGTCTTGAGAAAGGCGGCGAAAGGCCCCTTAAATGTGGATCAGGCTTGGGTTTCTTTAATATAGAATTTTTCAGTATAGGTGTAGGCTTATGATGTGCAGTCTTTAGTATTCCTTTTAATTTCCCTTCACCGGTTGCAGTTCCGCAGGGCGACAACGACCCTTGTTTGGCAACAGGTCTCCATGTTCCAAACCCTTCTCGTCCCGGCTGGATGAAAATAGAATTGAAAAACAAACAGGTTAGGATGTTTCGAAATTTTATTATATATGTACATGCCAATCAGTGTACAAACAATAATTACAAAACTTACAACGAGATTCATCCACCTATTATTTTAACAAGTGTCATCTCAAAATATGTGGGATCAAACTCTGTTGCTTGTTCTGGTTGGTTTAGAATATACTGCATACATTGAGTGCAAACTTCCCCTCCTAACATTATGAACGCGATTGTGTCAGACAGTTTTGGAAGCGCTGGATTATTTCATACAATCGCATATCTGATTTTCAACACATGGAAATGAACTGATGATTCTTAAAACAATAAATCCCTAAGGTCGCTTTACACAAAGCCGTTTTTAAAGTTAGTCTGGTCGAAATGCAATTGTTGACAAAAGCGAATGTCAGTTAGACCATGTCTAACCTCCATTCAGTCGCAGGATATTTATAGCTCCCACGCAACTCATCACACTTTCAGGAGGAGATAAAGATCTGCGAGCTCTAACACCATTTTTCTACTCCCTAGTAACTCGCGTGAGTCCTGACCAAGCCCTGGCTATAGCTCGCTCAAAAAAAATATTTCCCAGACGCCTAGGCTAGTACCAGTAATAAACAAGCGAGTCGAAAGCGAGCTCTGAAATGTTGAAAGTGCTCGGGCAGTGGTTTGCCGTGTTCGCTATTTTAGATGGTTTTACTTTTCCTTTGTATTGTGACTGAAGCAAGGGAAATCTCCAAAATTTCAAGCGAGCTCAAAATATCAATCAGAACTCTTTTTATTTACGCAATAGCCTTTTAATATTCTTATGTTACTGATAAGTGGACTAAATGTAGCTATTGAACATATTGAAGCGCACTTTTGTTGCGTTTTATGAGTTGTCACAGTACCTTTCATTGACACTAAAATAAAACTGACCACTTTAATATTTACATCACCCCTCAAAAGCATTGATTTTCACAAAATTGGTGCTCTTCGTTTGTCTTTGTGAAGCCATATCTGCTTTTGTGCATATAAGAGCCTTGGGATACGAGACAGCATAGGTATCAGCGATTTTTTTTTAAAGTTTGGAAATTTCAACTGGAAGATAAAAAGGCCTTTTCATGAAAAGCTTTGCTTTCAGTTTTAAAAACAGTAGGGTTACCAAATATAAAGCATCAATTTATAGTATCACATTATTCGTTAAAAACCAAACACTTGCCTTTGTTGGTAAATCTAGATATGATGGCGGTTGTTTAAATGAAGACTTCTTTTTGGCTACTGTTTCTGGCGATGAGGTTTCAGTACGTTGCTCGGAAGACGATGGGGAGGTCGTGTCGTCTGCTTCAGCATCTGCATCACCATTGGAGCGAAATGATGACGAAGATGAATCGCTTTTCGACTTCTTCCTCTGTCCGTCGGAACCACTACTATCATCGTCATCTTTTGGCTTGGCAACTTTGATCATAGGCATGTCGTAGTTTTCCTGAAAGAATGGACCAGAAATTGGTTCTACAGGGTGTACGAAAAAGAAGTTTACAGTACTTAAAGTGCCTTTACAAAATTGGCCATAATTTTCGTTTCAGTTGTCGTACATCTGTATTTTTTTCTGTTATGGAAAGAAAATGGTCTATTTTACTTATAATTAAAAACATTTCTACAAAATGTATCATACTTTTTGAAATGGAGTCACTTTAATCAGTGTAAACTTCTTTTTGATACACCCTGTATAATGTGTGACAATATATTTAAGAATATTTCCTGAGCATTGAAGAATGCTAAACATTACTTACTGCTATGACCACACCGTTGTTTGATCATCATTAAATAGCCAAATACGCATTATTGGTGGCGCTATCTATATTCCAGGTAAGTTTGGCAATTGACACATGGATAAGATTAAAAAGACCAAAAATAAATTCAATACAGTCATGTTAAATTCACATGTATGCAATATGCAAAATAATTTATTTAAAAAATGAATTGCGCCACCAATAATTAAATGCTGAAAATGATGTATTTTAAATTTAAATAAGCATTTTCGAGACAAAATGTGAAATTATGGAAACGAATAAACCTAATTCCAGAACTAACTTAAACATAATTGTTTAAGGGCCTGCATCTTTTGTTACAGTGCATTTTTGTCGAACAACTAATAAATGAGCCCATCAAACAGTTGTGACCAACATCATAATATATCTAAAAGATAAGCTACTGTTTTAATGCTTTAATATTAATCAAAGGGCTATTATAGAAGAGGTAAATGGCTTCAATTTGCGGTAACAGCTTAGTGGGCAGTATCACATTATATTGTGAGTATATTAAGTACGCGCTTTTGCAATATCCGTCTCATAACACCCATTAACGTTTTAAGAATAGATTGTCTCACAGAGCATCAATTAAGTTATGCAACTTGCAAGTTGCACATAAAAGATTGAAAGACGTTTTTGAAAGGCTCTATCCTAGCTCCGGGTATTAAAATAAACCACACAATGTTATACTCTCAAGCTCCAATTGGAAATCGTTGAGTTGAGCTCAAAGTAGGCAGCTGTCAAAATAAGTGAGTGTCTGTATCGGTTACTTAATGACAACGAACCTTTAGCCTCAGTTACCAGAGGAGGTTTCTAGAATATCCCACAATGCATTATTCTGATACACTTAGATATAATAGGCAATAATGGTTTTCTGGTGCAAGGGGCTCTTAGGAATTTAAGAATTCCATTGAATAGTACTCATTCATATCTTTCCAGGGATGTGTTTCTTTACACAATAGCCCAGTGTTTACCAACATTGCTGACACCTCAAAAACGTCAGAAACCTGTACAGAAGTATAGGAGTTGAATTGGATTTGCAGGTATATTGTACAATGTTGCATTGCATCGTGGGATATTGTGAAAACCTCCTCTGCTCAGTTACTAAACCTTGCTAAAATAGAGCTGAAGATTGCGTAGATTTTTAATAGCATATGGAAACAATATTTTCACTGACGTATTGAACAAATTACAAACACATTTTGGTATAAACATAATGTGCACATTATATTTACAATTATAACATTGTGAGGTCATACGGTTATCTTACATATTATTCTATATGATTTAATGTAATTGTCAAGTTAATCTATAACACGCGAAGCAAGTATGTTAAATAGAAATAATGACAATTATTATATTCTCGATTATTTTGATCACCATAGTTATATCTGCAAATGCTGTTTTGTCATCATAATTTGTGACCCGACATATCGAAAGGTACCCCAAGGTCGGCATAGTAAATAACGAGATACGGGCTATTGAAGATAAGCATAGTCAAAAATCACGTCCAAGGTCAAATTTTTAATTTAATCAGAAACGTTACTTTTAAAGTGTACTCTATCATATTAATCAGGTTCCAACGTCCAAAACATAAGAAAAATATGTTGAAAACCAAAATGAAAACCCTCTATCCATTAAAGTTTTACTTAGTACAAAAACTCGATTTTCTCATAACTATGATAGTTTTCCGAATCTGTCCGATGCCTTTTGCCAATTTGGATGTAACTTTGCAACCGAACATCCAATAATCAAAAGTAAGGTGTCATTTTAAAGCTTAATATCTCAGCTTTCAGATGAGTCCAACAAATCTATTTTGATTTTGGGACCCTTCAGGTACCATTCGATATGACGGGTCACATTTTTCCTTATACGAAACTGATGAGAGTGTCAATTATTTTAAGGTCAAATGTAATCCATTGTTCTTGAGAACAATATTCTCATCAATTTTTCCTAGGCTAGCTACGAGGGTAAGCTCAGCAAGTTTGTAGCCAGGGTAAAATGAGATAAGCTGTACAGTGTTTATCAATATCTTATGTAGTTCAATCTAAATGATGTATATGGAAAATTTAAAGTTAATAATCTGTTTTGTTACAGAAAATTCAAACTTGCCGGTTGGAGGTTTCTTAAATTAAAAATAAGCATCAGAAATTCAAAAAACAAAGTAACGACCATGGGATCAAGAGGGGGTAAAACTACTTAGATGAATGTGCCCTGAGCGTATGAAGGAGTAACCTTTGTACATCAGGCCAAAACAAATTTGTTTGGTTGCCTTCCACAGCCCGACCCAAAATATTTTTTATTGAAATTTTTTTTTCTCAAAAATATGCAAAAAAACCCATATTATAATGTGAAAAGAGGGTCTACATGCCTTCTTTCAACCCTCAAAACGATCAGGATGTCACAATCACTACAAGAGGTATTTGATTGTTTTCATTTGGATGTCGGGGGGGGGGGGAGTTGTAAAGGCTGAAGCGGCCGATTGACCTAGCGGTCCGTGGAGGCGTATTGGAAAAAAAAAATAGAAAAAAAAATATCCGACCAACAGACCCTCTCTGAAAAAAGCTGTGGAGGGCAACCATACCATTTTTTTTTTGGCCTCAAGGAGCAGAATTATATCTATTGGCAGAATTGCGCCATTCTTGGAAAAAATGAGTGGAGTATTGCTATTGAATGGGAAAATTTTGTCAAAAAACACAATCCTGCACATCACTCCCTTTCTATTAGTGTTGGTATCCTGTCTTTATTGAGCCAATCGAGTGATGGACTTATTGAAGATATTTTCAAGTTGGCTGTATATAAGTCAATGTAGTTTAAAGGGACTGGCCTAGATCCTGTCAGCTGATTTTCTGACTATATATTTTTTTTCACATGTATCGATATTACATGATTATACTAACATATCCTACTAGAAGTTTCCGCTGAATTTGTGTAACAGAGGGAAAACAATGAAATTTTTTACCCGCTGTATTTTCCGGCGACAAAAAATGGTTGAAAAGTGTTTCTAGTTTCAAATTTAAAAAAATCTTGTTTCTACACCTGTGATGGGTAAACAAAATTATTTTAGACAAAATTGTTTCTCTTTTGAAAATGTATTAACTTATCTCCAAGAGCTTCATTTGATATTTTATCTTGTAAATCCATCTGAGGTACACATTTAGGATTTAGAAAACACTGGATAGTCACACCACCATCACATATAGATATATTGCAAATCAGTTCGCTGTCAATTTGAGCCATTTCTGTGTACATTTTTGTACATTTTTGGATTTTACGACACTTTTAAGCTTTATTTAAAGAATTTCCATAAGTTTTTTAATTCTAAGTAGAATCTAGGCTAGTCCCTTTAAGTCTAGCAATTTCTTCAATTCTTCATCTTAATAACAGTACCAAATTTGAGCAGATTTTTCTCATGTACCCGCATAGACATTTATGATGTCTTGCTGTTGAGATTTAGTCGTTGTTCATACATGTATGTTAATAAGCTAATCAATGTATGTTCGCAAAATAAATGTTACATAATTTAATGTTATTTAGCTTTGAAATTAAAAAGCGTAACAATTTGCCCTGTTTATTAACAGATTAACAGAAAACAACACAAATACAATTTCCAATTAATTCTTTCATGTCCATATAAAAGGAAAGGTGCTCAGTATTTTAATAGATGGATTATTATACACTTTGGTATTTACCATTAAATTCTTTCTACAGCTAGACACTGCATACGTATATGTTCGTGAGGAAGAAGTCTTTCCCTCTCCACGTGTTCTCCTGAAAGAATAAAAAAAGAAATGAAGGACATATGCTTCCATTAACAAAGGACTATTATACAGGGTGTCAAAAAATTAACTGCATGTGTTTAAATGTCAATAAATTAAAAACTCTAAACATATGCATGGATAGAGGACCCTTAATTGTTTTTGTACCAAGCATGACAAAGTCTGTAACCTTCTCATAAAAGATAGTTAGAAAATTTGAGTCGTTGATACACTGTTCCATTCATTCTCCTCTGTTACTTCAACAGGACGCGACGCCTTATACGGCATAACAGATTTAGAATGGTTTCCTTAAAGATTCATGAAAGGATCATAACGTTTAAGATAGACAAACCCTGACCCCTCATCTCATCTGATTATTTTCTAAAACCTTTTGTCAAAAAGCAAAAAAAAATCTGTGTAGTTCTTATAATCCTTTATTTGATTTGATTTGATTTATTTTATAACATTAGGTGGAAACACCAGGCAAAACCCAATATTGATGAACAATAAATTAAAGGGATGTCCCATAAAAAACATTACACAAGGAAAAAGATGCCAAGATAAAACAAAATCTACAGAAGATGGTTCTGAACAGCCAATTTGAAGGCTTGAAGGGTAGCGAACTGAACAATGGTTTCGTAGTTCCAAAGTGATGGAGCATAATAGTAGAGAGATCTCTGTGAAAGAGTCAGACGACGGAAAGGAATGTTCACAGCACATGAGTTCAGATGACGTGGACCAGGACAGGAGTGAGGCTTGAATGGATTTGGAAAGGCAAATAGATTGTGAAAGATCTTAAAAAGCTGACACAGAGTAGCAATATCAGGACATTTGGATAGAAGCAGAAGATCAGAGTTCAAGAGGAGGTCATCGTGAGATAATTTCCATTGCTGAAGAATTACACGGGAGGCAAATCGCTGTGTGGATTCAATACGATTTGTGAGGGTTTTGTTGAGAGGATGCCATATTGTACAACCATATTCAAGAGTTGGACGAACCAAAGCTATAGTAAAGATAAAGAGTGCGGCGAGTAATGATAGGAGCGGACTGGAACGACCGATGGATGAAGCCAATCGTTGGCGAGCTTTTTTGCAAATAGAGTCGATATGGAGATTCCAGGAAAGATTGACAGTCAGCAAGATGCCAAGAAATTTAGCTGAAGAGACGCGTTCAATTTTTTGGTTATCAAGAGAGAATGGTGCATCTGGGAAAGGAACCTTTTGGTGGATATGAACATAAACTTGGTTTTAGACACATTAGCAGTGCGATTGTTATTGCAGAACCATTGATGGATGGAGTTAATGTCTGCAGAATGAAAATCATTAAGATCAGAAGCAACTTCTATGGGTTTGAAAAGAATCCTATCTTGTTCAAATTTCACAAGCTTATGGTAATAATAATTACTACGGAATTATAAATAAGATTGACTTCTGATGTTTTTAGGAAGCGGGTAGAGTTCCGAAGTTAGTTTGATAGTGTGTCACGCGTACGTTATCAAACCGGTAGTAAATCTGGTATTCCTACGTCACGTTTGTGGAAAGTGACTACTGTAGCCTTAACCTAGATGCTCACTTCAATTGCATCCATGTGTGTCATTAAATTTCATATTACTCTTTTTATGCGGGGTAATTGAGCGGTTTGTAAAAAGGATAAGTACATTTGAAGCACACTTTCGTCCCATCATATAACCCCATACATTCAGTTGGTTGTTTAGCATACAGTGCGATAGAGGCCATTAATTTCCTTCACTTTATTTTGTCACGATTTACCAAATTACATAAATGACATTAAGGTGCTCCCAAGATACTAGCCTAGGATGAACAAAATCTAGGTTGACACGGTTCAATGTAATAAGATCAGTTCTTGTTCAAAGGGATATTCAATGCCTTAACGAGCCTGGTCTGAGTCTAGCATCTACTTCAATCAACGGTACTAGGTTAAATTTGTTCATTATGCTTCGTACGTACGTACGGCTTTATCACTCAAGAGAATTTATCGTGTCTTGGTCTAGAATTCAACCATTTTAACATGAATCATATACCAGTATTGGTAATTATTTTCATTATACCTTTTTCTCTCTACGATTGTACAATGCATTTTCGGTGAAAAAGTCTTGATCATATCAAAGAAAACGATATTTTTGTTATGTATCGTAGACGTCCACAAACTCCAAGATATATACTTAAAAATCGGACTCATGATCTGGTTATCGTGGGTTCGAATCCCAGCACTGGCGCTTGATCTACAAAATGCCCCTAAAGCAATTATTGTCACGTCTACATGATTAACCAATATATGACTAATTAGTCTAGTTTAAAATAGAGTGGTGTTCGTGCCAGCTTGGCGTTATGCAGCTTGTCTGCCCTGCCGACACTTTGATATCTGAAGTACACATATACATTGCCGGCAATTCCATAATTATTACAGTATGCAAACAAACCAAATTAGGAATAATTTGGTTATTTACGGTAGTTCAAAGGTGTTGCAATCCCGAATGATCAGCAACAAACTCATGGCGAACCAAGAAAAATGAGCCTTTTAATTGTTGCTGAATTACACACGACTTCAGTATCTTTGTCGAAAAGTGGATGGCCTTGAAATGCCTTCATCTGCTCTTTTGTCTTTGATCATTTTATGTCTGCTCATATCCCTCGCCTTTCCCGTTCCCATAATTGACAGATTCGAAATCTTAAGTGTATTAGAATATTTCTGGACACAGAGGCACAATACTTTCCACGGCCTTATCCATTCTTTATTATTATTAATGCTCTCCGTTCAATGGTACCTCAAAGCAAAATCTCGCTCGGCTAAACCAAATGTGCCAGACTAATATTAAAGAAGTCAAAACTTAAAAACAATTCACTTCTTATTCCAGTTGTTGAACACAAATGTAAAATATCGCACTCTTTTGTATGGTTTTAAATCTGTAAAACGATCCTCGACTGATTACCGTCCATCTCTACTGAGCATCCAGGAATCTCACTATTCTTTTCGTTCCTCCCAGGCTCCCTAATTGGTTTGTTGTTGTTATAACTATTATTAAATGTAGCAAAATTTTTATTGTTATTATTCCATGACTAGTGCTGCAGAGTCGTTTCCTTTTGGTTAATTGAAAGGTCAAAAGGTTTTTCAAATTTTGCAAATAAATCTTCATGCGGGTCATTACAGAGGTTTGAATAACGGATAAGACCATTGAAAGCACACTTTCGTCCCATCGTTATACATTCAGTTGGTTGTAAAGCATACAGTGCGATAAGGGCCATTAATTTCCTTAACTCTATTTTGTCAAGACTTACCAAATTACATAAAGGCCATTAAACATGTTAAAGTGCTCCGGAGAAGCAAGGCTATTATATCATGACTATGAGAAAATCTAGGTTGACCCGACTATATGTAATAAGATCAGTTTCTGTTTTCAAATGTATATTCACTGCCTTTACGAGCCTGATCCGAGTCTAGCATCTATATATTTAGATCTGCTAGGTTACAAATATTTATTATATGCTTGATACCTACACCTTTATAAAGCAAACATATCTTGGTATAGATTAAATGTTTTTAAAATGAGTTGTATTTTGGTAATTATTTTCATTAAATCTGTTTTAAAAAAACGGAAGATCGTATACCGTATTGCATTTTCGGAAAAAGACTTTTGATCAAAACGTATCAAAGGGAAAACATGTAACGTAGACTTTCGTTACGGCTAAATTTACAAACCTAGATATCTGAAAAATTTCGACAGTACATTTCTGTCATAGGTTCTTAACCATATTATGATGGTATATGGTTGAAATTGTTGACAAAAATATGTATGTATGTATGCATAGTAGGTCGAGGGAAGAGTTATAGAATGAGCAATTACTACTTTTGTAAATTCGGCATATTGACAGTACAATTGAGATTTCAATTAAAAAAAAAAGAACTGGAACTCACCGTGTCTGTACACGCTTCTCAATTGCAAAACAGGTCATCCAAAGGCACATAACGATTGCAACGCCAACGCAAACGCCGGTAACAATGACTTCTAACTCTTCATTGGCTACCAATCCCTTTGGCTCATCTAGATAGAAAACAACATAATGGAATCAGACAAGCGCTTGTATGGCATAAAATATAACATGAATTCATGAAAATTGGCTTTACCTCAAAATATATCATGAACCTCAAAGGAATACCATGTATCAAAATTGCATAAAAGTTTATTTTAAGATATCCCTGTTGGCCAGGAACTAACTTAAGTTATATTGCACACTATACATTAACGTTTATTGTTAGACGCTATGATAAAATAGGCCTATTAACTGTAAAATGAAAGAATTTTATATGATTTCCAATTTTTTGGTACAGAGTAATATTAGTGTTCGAATTTGTCAAATAAAGCGTTATATGCAAATACTAAAGTCTACTTCATCCCACGAGACTCGTGATATTTTAGGTATATACAGAGTTTAATTGCAAATACTTTCTAATTTTAAAGACAAAAAAATATCGATTTCGTCAAAATAAAAGCAAGTAACAAAATCTAATGGTATAATAGAATATATGTCTCATTGAAAGGTAAGCTCAGTAAAATTAACTTGTATTTTTAATTTTAGAACACATTTATTTTGATGTCTATCTACATTCGTTTCATTCGTATTTTGAAATTATCTGCAGTAGATTTGCTGAAATTTGTTGAGTAAATAATTTATTTGTTTCATGTATATATTGGAATTGAATAAATTATCATTGACGAAAGTATCTTTGTACATTTATACCCTCCTATGCTCTGAATACTGTTTGCGCAGTGGTAAGAACGTTGATTTTCTGTTTAAAGGTGTGTAAGTTCAGATCCTCAACTCAACATCCATAAGCAAGTTCAAATTTTTGCGAACAATTTTACATTTACAAACAAAATTTCTGACATAATACTCAATGCTTAAACGTACTGCTGTACTTTGGTAACCGAATTAATTTAAGCAAAATATTTGCTACCGGCTGAAATTGAGCAAGACAAGATGAAGTTGACGATAGGAGACGAGTACATATGCCTACTTGAAAGTGAAAGACAACTAATCTTCCACGTGTGCTTTGGGCAAAGTGATGTAAATGATACGCTGATAATCACAAATTGAGAAAACCACGTAAACGATACACCAAACAGATATACAAATAACACGTAATATTAGATGGTTTATATTCATCGACGATGTAAGTAATAGTGAAGTGTTTCTATACAGATGTATCTGAAAGAAATTCTGATTTATCTATATTTTATTCGATATCTGCTAATTCAATTTGGCAGGATACAAATATGGATCTGGTCGTTTTTCTTTTTGTACTAGATCAGCATAACAATGTGGATTTTCAACCATAGTTATGTAGATATCAATACAGCAAAGCCGGATGAGAGCACATTATGTATATGTACTGACATTTTAAAACCAAGTGATTGATAATTTTGAATATACAGAGGAAAAGAGGATTTTCATAAAAGTCTGGAACACGTTTCTCATTTGTGACCTTCCAGCCCGTATGAGCAGTAAATGCCAGAAACTTCATTTTGCGCTACAGGTGAAAATACATGTCAAAGTCATAATTTGCCGAAATTGATTTTTTGACAGATTCACAATCCTAGTGCTTACTACAATATACCAGCAAAGTTTCATTTCAAGAAAATGATAGGAAAGGTGAAATAAATTGGCATATTCTTAAGTCGGTCAACAGAAAATATACGGCTTACTAATCTTTGAACGCATTTATCTCAGTTATACGTTTTACTCCCTGACAACCTTTAACGGACCATAACTTGACCTCTGGAAATCGTGTGAAGTTCATTAAGGTGTCATTTTAAGCCTTAAAGCATGGTCTTTGTAAATAAGTAAAAAGTGAAAATGACAAGAGCTGGCATTTACTGCTGTTTTGAGCTGGACGGTCACATTTGTTATGTAGTGTAAATCCTAGAAATTATCAAATATCACATACATGATGTACAGACATTCAGTTACAATTGTATTATTAAAAGAAAAACAATATTATTATGTTACCGTACCGAAACCTCATTAAGCTGTACTAATT
>JXSR01S039678.1:4728-15390 GCA_000969725.1 Ophiothrix spiculata | reverse complement strand
TGGGTACCAACAGGTAGGAAATACCTTGGTCACTTAAGTGTTAAAATGAAGGTCATTCTGATACCGTGTAAATGTTTGTGTGAACTTTGCAAGAATTTGAATTTGTAAACAGGTATAAATGTGTGCATAGCGTGCAAAAAGTTTAGAATTTTACTTTAACATTTCAAAATCGGGCTTATATTGGTCAAACATCAGGCAAGATCGAGATAAAGTTTACATGCCCCCCCCCCCCTTCTTAACACAAAAAATTTACACAACCCCCCTATCGACCAAATAAAAATCACCTGACCCCCCCATATGTTTCTCCCGCCCCCCTCCCCTGTAAATAATGAACGGTCCCTTAAATGATTCACACTGCATGTGGGGTGGATGTATAGACCTTTTCAAACAGCGATCGGAAAACTTCGGAAAACATGGTCACGTGCCACAATAGTTGCAGTCGGCAGACGACAATCATTTATGAATGAAAACAAAAATGATAGTACCACAAAAGTGCATGGATAGAAACGGCAACGTTCGTCGTGTTGGAAACATACTGTACAGGTGTCGAACTTTGTCACTTAGAGATGAGGCAATGAGGTACTGTTTATCCTGCCGGAAACGATCGGAATTTGTTCAAGGTTTCGGATATCTTCGGAAAAGATCGGTTTGAAAAGGTCTATAAAAGACTAAAACACAGCGGGATTGCTATTTTTGTAGTTACACCATCGTAGAGTAACAGCATTGCGCCAGCACCGTTCCCGCACTGCTCCTCGCAACGTTTGAACTACGTTGCAATTTGCCGAGTGTACCTTCACTGCTACACTGATAGTGGGCACCCGCTGTAGTAGTAACTACATGGGGCCAAAGATGTTGGCTACAGCAGTGGCAATTACAGCTTACAACCAAATATATACTACATTTTGCTGAAAATTACAAATCAGAAGGTATGTCACAATTAACAGATCAGTTTACACTGGTGTGTCCAGGATTTTTCCTTGCTGGGGGCTAAAGGGGTTTTGCCAATTTTGAGGGGGCTGAGTCCTAAAAATCATTAAAAAC
This sequence comes from Ophiothrix spiculata, assembly GCA_000969725.1. Classification (NCBI taxonomy): domain Eukaryota; kingdom Metazoa; phylum Echinodermata; class Ophiuroidea; order Amphilepidida; family Ophiotrichidae; genus Ophiothrix; species Ophiothrix spiculata. Next base: position 14,349 of record JXSR01S039678.1, on the reverse strand, counting down.
AGGCTGATTTTACATGAATTTTTACAATCTTGCAGAAGGCTTCAGCCCCCAAAGCCACCCCAGGACATGCCAAGGTCTTTGCACAAGAAACGTTTCCCTGACTGAACTTGCTAATTATCCAAATATCCCTTTCTTGAGGATACAATTAAGCAGTGTTGAATGTAATTAAACAATATTGTGTGTTTTCTGATTTTTTCAGGTTGGTTAGAGCAAATTTACCTGTATACTACTACAAAGTATCAAACAAAGACATACTTCAAAAATGGGTCATCGCTATGTGATTCGTCCAGCCACTGAAAATGATTGTGATGCAATCTTTAATCTTATCATGGAGCTTGCGATTTTTGAAAAGGCTTCGGAACAAGTTACAAATACAGCAGAAGGTAATTAGTATTGAGATTGAAGATAAATTTTGTAATCACCCATAATGATAACATAAATCAAAAACACATGATGGGGGATAAGATTTACAAGAAATTGGGCCCTGCACTCTGGATTTTGTTTACACTGCCATTGAGGCCTACTCTGAATAATCTTTAATCTAATTATGGCACTTGCAGTGTTTGAAAAGGTTCCAGAATACTGTGACACAATAGTGATTCTAGGGACATGCCAGAATATCATGGGTAGCAAAATTAGGTTGTCTGGTATGTCAATCAGTCTTTATTTTATCAAAAATGATGTAGTGCCAAGAGAAACATGTTTGGGCATTTTTAAAGCAAAAACTCAGAAAATTTCAAAGGTCAAAGCAGATATTTTTGTGTAAAATTGACTCAAATTTCGAGAGATTTTGTACATGGATGCATCCCTATTCCTGCAAAGCAACCCAAACTAAACCACCCCCTGACCCCTTTCACAAACCCAAATTTGAGCACTCCCCTGACCCCTTTTACAAACCCAAACTTGAGCACTCCACTGACCCCTTTCACAAACCAAAACTTGGGCACTTTGTGGCCCCAGTGGCGCAGGGGGGGGGGGCCTGACAGAGAAAAAAAGAGGGAAAGAGGGAAAAGAAAAGAAAAAAGAAAGAGGAGGACGTAGTCACAGATCATAAAAGTAGTCAGAATCTGATGAGGAAACCATAAATGTGGTACTTCAATGTATCGAGTGTTGATAATTAGCTTTTCTGTCATCAAGTGCGATCACGATCTTATACTCACTAAGGCACGGTTCCCAATTCATGACGGAATGTCTTCCGACATACGGAAAGGATTGACGCGAGAGCCATGACGAAATGCATTTTGAGTCATGACGCAAAAATATTACGAAAAACGCACAACTACCTTCTTTGAAGTGGTGTTTATAATAATAGAGGCCCTTGCAGAATTTTCATCCATCATTCATTACATTATAATACATCTATCTTTGAATTATGACTCAATATATTTCTGCATCATGATGCAAAACAATTGCGTCAAGCCCTTTCATATGACTCAAAAGCTTTCGTCATGAATTGGGAACCGTGCCTAAGGGGTTTTCCTCTTTGACCCCTTACCGGATATACTTGCAGTTACAAAATTGTGAGGATTGTAGCCCCTTACCCTAAATTTCAGTTACTGACGCAAGTTTCATTCCGAAAGTCCTCTTTGTTTTATCATATGTGAAAGGGGGTACTTTGCAGATGATATCAATTTTGATTTTATCTTTTCATCTGTTACAGCATTTTCTAAGCTTTAAAATGACACTTTACTTGTTGAAATTGATCAAGGAGATCAAATTTTATAACAGAAAATCTGCTGAAAATTCTTATCATTTTCTTTATTTTTTTGACACCTGTTTTCACCAGTTTCTTGAAAAGTGTTTTGTCGCAAAGTGTCCCTTTTCAGGGTGAGTCTCACATATAGTGGGCCTAACTTAACATGACAAAATAAAAACACTGTGAGAATGAGAGATTTTATAACAATATTAGCTGAAATTCTCTAAATGTTTCCATTTTTTTCTTGCAATATGCGTGCATGGCAAAAATGCATAGGCATAACTTTGTTTGAGTCATGTCACTTGCTCCTTCCCTTGACCGTAGATAGCAGCTACGCCACTGATTTTTAGCCACTTTTTTTTCTCGCACGCTATGCTCGCACTGAACATCACACCATTTTGTTTGAATCATGTCACTTGCTCATCCCCTTAATCATAAATGGCAGCTAGTTTTTAGCTGAATTTGGCGAAAAGTTTTTGCATTAAAAACATCACATTATTTTCGATGGACCGTGTCGCTCGTCCCCTTTGACCGAAGAAAGCAGGTAAGCCACTAGCTGGCCCCTTTCACAAACCCAAACTTGAGCACTCCCCTGACCCCTTTCACAAACCCAAACTTGAGCACTCCCCTCACCCCTTTTACAAACCCATATTTGAGCACTCCCCTCACCCCTTTCACAAACCCAAACTTGAGCACTCCCCTGACCCCTTTCACAAACCCAAACTTGAGCACTCCCCTGGTCCCTTTCACAAACCCAAACTTGAGCACTCCCCTGGCCCCTTTCACAAACCCAAACTTGAGCACTCCTCCTTTCACAAACCCAAACTTGAGCACTCCCCCTTTCACAAACCCAAACTTGAGCACTCCTCTGACCCCTTTCACAAACCCAAACTGCACTCCTCTGACCCCTTTCACAAATCCAAACTTGACCACTTCTCTGACCCCTTTCACAAACCCAAACTTGAGTACTCCCCTGGCCCCTTTCACAAACCCAAACTTGAGCACTCCCCTGGCCCCTTTCACAAATCCAAATTTGAGCACTCCTCTGGCCTGTTCACTAACCCAAACATAAGCACTCCCTCTTGCCCCTTTCATAAACCCAAATTTGAGCACCTCTGGCCCCTTAAAACAAACCCCAACTTGAGCACTCCCCCCTGAACCCTTTCGCTAAATGAAAACATCGTACATTTATGTCTTTATTTATTTAATTAGGATTGAAAAAGATAACTTTGGAGGAGAACTACTATTAATTTGTTGCAGAAGAAATGTGAAAAATGAAAGTTATCATCTTGCCCCATTAAAATGGAAACATTGTAATTTCTTTCATTATTTAATTAGGACTTAAAAATGATCTTTCTGGAGAGAAGCCATTCGTCCGCAGCATCGTTGTAGAGGCAGAAGTTACAAATGAAACCAATGGCACCACTTATGGACATATGACGGCCACCGGTTCATCAGACGATAAGAATGAACTGAAAAAGAAGGTTATAGTTGGCTATGTCTTGTACTTTTTTGGATACAGTTCATGGTGTGGAAGATTGGTTTATATGGAAGACTTGTATGTCTGTCCAGAACATAGAGGTATGGGGTAGTTTATTAAGATTTCAAGGCAATGCATCTGCTGATACTCACTTGCAAGGGACTCTAAAAACATCCAATTATCCAATTGATGAGGAGAAACGTCAACACTCCACGGACAGTCGGCGGATGCTATTGTTATGGACATGCCACTGACCAGAGGCCGATTTCAATAATGTTTAGTGATGATCACTAACCCTTGCTGTGATCGCTAACTCCGATAGTGATCGTTAAATTGTTAAAATACTTGCTATTTAGAGATCATTTTTTGAGTTAGCGATCAAAAGGGGTTAGTGACCATTGTTAAATGTTATGCACCTATCACTTGTAATTCCGGCCCCCGGGTACCCGGGCACTAGCGGGAACTCGTCATGCTCGTGGGGGAAGTTGTGCATGCTGGTGTCCCGCCAGGCGGGGAACGCGTGTGGGGATGCGACAGTGGCTCGATGGTGACCATTTAGGCGGGGAATTTGACCGGGACGTAAATCTATGAAATTTGAGCCCTTTCCCTGTGGTATGGGGCCGGGACTTCATCGGTGACTCAGATTTGAGGATGCCCCGCCCTACGGGGAAGTCGGCAGAGTGTTAGGCGGGGACTCGTCAAATTGTGATGAACGAGCTCGGACGCATTCCCCGCTAGCGCCCGGGTACCCGGGGGCCGGAGTTACAAGTGATAGGGGCATTAGTGAAATAAGCCCCAGAACTGTGAATGTCTTTGGACACCAAACCTTACCGGTTAGTGGCTTTGAAGAGGCCCCTGAGCTTTAGGATATAGGTTTGTAGTTTGAACTATTTTGAAGACACAAAATATGATTTTGTTGTTCAAAAGTCCTTTGCAAGAGTATCTGCAGATTGTTTGTCTTTACTTGGGCTGTTCCATTTTTTGTTTGGCCCATAGAAAGTGTAGGTCCAACTTTCACACAATTTTCATGTGTGTTTGTTTTGTAGGTTTGAAGAAAGATGGTTTTGGTGAGAGGGCATTTTTTCGATGTCTTGTTGCAGAAACTGTCAGCGACGATAGCACTCCCAGAAAAGTAATCGGGCATGCAGTTTACTATTTTGGATACAGTGCATGGACTGGCAAACTTGTTTATTTAGATGATTTGGGCGTTACCTCTGAACACAGAGGTACTGTTAGTCATTGTCAATGTCATACTTATTGCTAATGACCATGACTTGACTAAATGTCAGGTCATTGAATGTATGTTGCAATAAAAATGCTGCTTTAATAGCAGGCCGTCCTTTAGTCTGCTTTTAACCTGCTTTTCGCTCATTGAAGGCAGGTTAATTCTTAGCATAAACTTAACCTGCAACATTTTCCTCTGAACAAAGAGGTACTGTTAGTCGTTGTTACCGTCCTACTTATTACCAATGGCCATGACTTGACTAAATGTCAGGTCATTGAATATATGTTGCAAAAAAATGCTGTTTTAAAGCAATACTATAAGATTTTGATTATAATGGTTTTGAAAAACAACATAAAGTGAAGGAACGTGACTATCTAAAAGGGTTTTGCTGTGTATTTTGTCAAAAAATTGTTTTGCCACTGAAAAATAGGTAAAAAGCACATGCATGCTTTCCAATACTAATACACGGGGAATTAAATTCGGGATCCAGAATTTAATTCAACAAACGGCCATAACAGAAAAAATAAGCATATTTGAACCAAATCATTTGGAGGGTATTAATATCTGCCCAAAACAAACCCAAAAAGCTATAAAAAAAAAATCAAAAGTTATAGGTGACAGGGGGCACTTCATTTTTAACACTTTATAGTATTGCTTTAATAGCAGGCCTGCCTTAAGTCTGCTTTTAAATTGCTTTGCGCTCGTTGAAGGCAGGTTAATTCTTAGCATAAATTTAACCTGTAAAATTTTAAAATACAGTGCAACCTCTTTTATCCGGACATGATGGGACCAAACAATGGCCGGATAAGTGAAAAATTCGGATAAGAGAATTATGTGTAAATCTGCCTAATAACATATAAGTCTTTAATTGTGTAACATAAAATAATTCAATGAGAAGTGGTATAATGTGTGAATAACCTTTGTAAGCACTTTTTGATGGTAAAAATTACAAAAATGTCCTTCAATTGCATTAAATCATGATAATATGCAATGACAAAACATGTTTTCCTTTGAAATTATTCAGCCGGATAACAGAGTAATCCGTATAAAGGAGGTTCGGATAAAAGAGGTTGCACTGTATATGCAAATTAGACAGACTGAATTGTGCCTGTAAGATGCTAAAATTTACCCTTCAAAATTAGTCTGCCATTCTTAACTTGTAAAACTCTGCCTTAGCCTGTCATTTTTAGCCTGCCTCTTTTTAGTCCACCATATTAAGCCTGCAAAATTAATCTGCTCACATTAGTTGTTTGCTGGGTGTTTTTAAGCTTGCTCATTCGCTTAGGCCTTGTTCCCAGTTCATGATGGAATATCTTCTGACATTCGGAAGGCTTTGCCGCAAGAACCATGATGAAATGTATTTTGAGTCATGATGCAAAAATATTAGGATAAACGCATAACTACCTCCTTTGAAGTAGTCTTTATAATGATAGAGGCACTGATGCAATTTTTCTGCAGCATTCAAAACACTATACTAGATCTATCTTTGAATCATGACTCAATATTTTTCTGCATCATGATGCAAGACAATTGCGTCAAGCCCTTTCGTATGACTCAAAAGCTTTTGTCATGAATTGAGAACCGTGCCTTAATTTGTAAATTACATATTCTCAGTATTTTAAATGGCTGCTTGTTTCAAGACAAGCTATTAAGGGACTGTGTTATCAGAGTCCCTGTTGTAACATCAGTGATAACCTAAGTCACTGTAAGCTTCCAGGTTTCATTTGCTAGCCCTACTCCTAAGCCCAACACTAAATAAAAACAAATAAATGCAGGTGAATTATAGTGCACTACGCGGCTCCCCTGACTTGTAATTCCACAGGGTGTCAGCACACTTTACATTAAATTTTGGACTCCCTGGGGCCAAAGGGCTTACTGCGGCCTACATTAATTGTCGCAATCCTAGCTTGAGCAATTCACCCCCTCATAGAATATACAGTTTTCGCACACTCAGCTCCAGCTGGACTTGAATGCGAAACGATCAATAGAATCTAAAGAGCCCATGTTTAACAGTCCGAGAACTAACCAACAGAGCTAGCGAGAATTAACTATGCGAGAACACTAATGATGAACGCCCAATCAAAAATCTTTGTATGAGTTATGGAGATATGTGGAGCTGATGAAATTGAAGCGGCCAAATTGAGGGCAGGCACACTCTCTTCGAGCCCCGACACCCTAAATGTTGTACCATTCTTTCATGCCTTGTGTGCAATTTTATTGCCTCCAAATCTTTGTCCCAGCAGACTGGCAGTGGCGTAACCAGGGGGGTGTCCGGGGGGGCAGCTTGCCCCCCCCGGACCCAAAAAAATCGGGAAGGAGAGCAAAAAAATGGGAAGGGAAGAAAGGGAGGAAGAAGAGAAAAAGGGAAGAAGGAAAAAGAGAAAGGGGAAAGAAGAGGGAAAAGGCAAAGGAAAAGAGAAAAAGAAAGAAAAGGAAGGAAGAGAAAAGGGAAAAGAGAAAGGAAAAGGGAAAGAAACCATTATTTCGTTCAAAAATAGGCGTTTTTTAGCTAAAATAAACATTTGTCCACATACTTTTTGCGCGCGCGCTACGCGCGCGTTTAATTTTTTCCCCAACAAATACAATAATCGGGAAGCCTTTTGAGTCTTGCCCCCCCGGACGGTCAAAGCTGGTTACGCCCCTGCAGACTGGTAATAATGTGACCCGATTTGATAAGACTATTTCTATTTCATGCAAACATATTATTATCACTTTAATAATTACTTCTGATGAATTCAGACTTCCACATGTGACATGTTTGCTAATACATGTTTGACTATAATACTCAATGCCAATGCTGTGTCTTTGTTGATCATATGACGAAGAAAGATGGTAAATCCAAACTAGAATTTTCAATCATTTTGTGAAAAATATGGTCATGGATTCAGTGGAATAATTGTGGTTGCTATATTCTTTATTCATTTATTCTTTTTTGCTTCAGGTTCAGGTGTTGGTACTGCCTTACTTAAAAGGGTTGCTGGGGTAAGTGTATGTGAATATGAACAGATGAATTGTATATGGTATCTGACCGATCTGATTGTATGGATCGGAATCGGAATGATTTTAAGCTTGTCGGATGTGAATTGAAATTACAAAACAAATCTATATTCTGCCGATTTCACAAACCTATTCAACGAACCCTAGGAAAAGTGCAAAAAATCAAGCTAATTGCATCTTTTAGTACATACCAACCAGACTTACTGGCAGGCAACAATGAAATACTATGAATACATATTTCTGCGTAGAATTAATCCATGGATTCACTGATATTACGTTGATATTGGCAATTTATTGTCCCCAGATTTGAGTAAGATCGGAAGCGGACAATTTCTATCTTGGGTAGATCGGTCAGACACTAAAGAGAAAGACCAAATAATGTCCCATTTATAAGAAGGCTATCAGATTTACATTGAAACAAACATTGGGCACGTGAACGATAAATTCCAGAGATATGCCTATTTTTAAATAGGATGGCATAAAACATTTCTGTCCATCTACCTTACATTTTGGATCATGTGTTTCATTTCAGGAGGGTATGTCAGCCGCGGATCTAGGATCTAAATTTTACGGGGGGCGAAGAATGTGTTTTTCAGCTTTTATAACAAAAATTGAACCAAATTAGGCTGATTTTGCAGGATTTTTCCAATTTTACGGGGGGCGCCTGCCCCTTCCGCTCCCCCCCCTGGATCCGCGACTGTATGTGACAATGTCTTTCTTTTCTTTAGTTTTTTTGGTGGACCTGAAAACATCTGTGTGTGCTATTTGTTGGCTATGAAAGTGTTGTTTGGTTTTGTTAAACATACCATTTTCACCTGTCTAATTCAACTATTTCCCATTTGACAAACCCTACAATTTAATAAATACCCTCACAAACATAAACTTGATTTTTTGGTGGCCAACAGTTTGGGGACATGTCCTATTGAGAGCTTCATCCCTCTCAGGTGTAATTGGCTGTGTCCAAAACTATTATAGGGGGACTGACACAACAGCACTGACAGATTATAAGATTCCATCATTGCCAGTATCTGGAAATATTGTTTGTTATGCTGATGCGGTGGGCATGTTGCTGAAGGGATACATTTTTAGTAATTGAACCAAATAGAGATATTGATGGTCCAACTTTAGGGGCCGGGCTGGCACATCAGCCTAAATTTTTAGTAGGACCTTTCCTTCCGGGATTGAACCATCAAGCTAAAGAATTTTTTATGAAGGTTAACTTTGTTCTTTATTCTTCTCCAGATTGCTGCTGAAGTCGGTTGTGTGCGCATGCAATTTGTTTTCCTAGGATGGAATACAGGAGCTGAAAGACTATACAAGAGACTAGGCATGCAAGATCTAACCAAGTCAGAAGATTGGCATGTAGCTACAATACGAAATGAATCATTTATCAAAGTAGCAAAAGAATCTACTATAACCAACAGTGATCACATTCATATAATTACAGAATGAATATATAGGAACTGCTCCAAATTGATTTCGATTTCCGATGCAAACGGTGTCTTTAAACATTTCTAACTAAAAGGTATATTTGAATGCGCTGTGTGTGATAACCTAGATATCAAAGTTTAGTCAACTTCTAAATGATGTGTAATTTTTCATACTTCCCGATGTAAGCTGATTGCAAAATGACACAAATCCATGTCATTTTGTCCATTGGGCCATTGGTCTTGCATTGGTTTACCATTCATCTGCTAACCAAATAATATGATGTTAAACCAACGTTGGCCCGACATCGGCTCTGCAACGGCAACCGTGCCAACCATTGCCAATGTTGGCCCAACCATATTTTGCTCCATTTTACATTCCAGGGTAATAAATCTAGGCATTCCTATAGATCCTTATGTATTTACCGTATATGGGTTGCTCTGGCAAATACAAAAAAAAAGCAATACTATAAAGTGTTAAAAATGAAGCGCCCCCTGTCACCCATGACTTTTGATTTTTTGGGCTTATTGGGTTTGTTTTGGTAGATATAAATACCCTCCAAACGATTTGGCTCAAAGATGCTTACTTTTTCTGTTACGGCCATTTGTTGAATTAAATTCGGGATCCCGAATTTAATTCGACATGTATTAGTATAGGAAAGCATAAAAGTGCTTTTTATCTATTTTTTGGTGTCAAAACAATTTCCCAAAATACACTTGAAAACGCTTTTTGATAGTCACATTCCTCCATTTTATGCTGTTTTTACTAAAAACGATTTTTGATCAAAATCTTATA
>JXSR01S039676.1:0-17474 GCA_000969725.1 Ophiothrix spiculata | reverse complement strand
GAGTGACTAAAATTTCGAAAATACGTCCTTCATGTTCAACAAGAAGGACCTGAAACACAAAGCTTACAAGAATCAATCACCTTTACTATCATATTGGTATCACTACCATATAGGCGTATAGGCCTATGTTGTTATTTTTCATTATTGATTCAGACATGACCTAATCTTAAATATTTCTAAACAGAAATCTAACGAAAATCTTATTTATAACTGACCATTGTGGTTTTAGGCACGCCTTTGTTTTGAAAATCAAAGACCTCCATGACCATGATGACATAAGTAGCTTGTAACCGGTAATAACATGGGACATAAACAGGATAAAGTTGTAGTAAGAACGGAGGATATTCTCCTTATATTATAATCCATGAGCACGATGATGTTCATTTTTAATAATGAAGTCCTCAAATTCGTATCTTCTCCGGTTTGGTGGTAAAACGGTGATCTGGATTTGCACTGTCAATCACGGTGGATTGGGTCAATGATTTGCACTGTCAATCACTGCGGATTGGGTCAATACTATTTTGATAGTGGTCCAACATCACGGTAATTACGTCTATCCGGTTTGGGCGAGTTTGCCAGATTTGGGCGAGTCGTCCGATGATATCATTTGGGCGAGTATGTAAAATTTGGGCGAGATGTCTTTTGGGCGACTTGTATTTTGGGCGACTTGTATTTTGGGCGAGCTTATTTTGGGCGACTTGTCTTTTGGGCGACTTGTATTTTTGGGCGACTTGCTTTTTGGGCGAGTCGTCCATACTCCTCTGAAACGTTATACAATGGGGAAAATATAACCTTGAAAAGGGCTCGCTAGTCCAAAAAAATAGTTCACTAGTCCGAAGGTTCGCTAGTCTGAATATGAAAATAGGCTCGTTAGTCCAAATTTTAAAAACAGCTAGGCTAGTCCAAATTTTAAACTGGGCACACAAGTATGAATTTTAGAATAGGCTCGCTAGTCCGAAATTTTAAAAACAGCTCGCTAGTCAGAATTTTGAAAACAGCTCGCTAGTCCGAATTTCAAAAAACGGTAATAGAAATATGCACATATTTTTTCTATTCGGAATGACAAGCTGTTTTAAAAATTCGGACTAGCGAGCCTAATTTTAAATTCGGACTAGCATTAAAAGCTAGCTGTTTTTAAAATTCAGACTGGCGAGCTGTTTTTTTAATTCGGACTAGCGAGCTGTTATTAAAATTTGAACTAGCGAGCTTCTTTTGAAATTCGGACTAGTGAGCCTTTTTTATAATTCGGACTGGCAAACCTAAATTACAGTTCGGACTAGCGAGCTGTCGGACGAGTGAGCTGTTGGACTATCGAGCTTTCGAACTAGCGAGTTGTCGGACTAGCGAGCTGTCCCCCATAAAAGTTTTACAAGTTTATTTATGTGCACATTGGTCCTATATGCACCAATCCTATGTTTTTTTAATTCGGACTGGCAAGCTGTTTTTTTAATTCGGACTAGCGAGCTGTTTTTAAAATTCGGACTAGCGAGCTGCTTTTGAAATTCTGACTAGTGAGCCTTTTTTATAATTCGGACTGGCGAGCATAAATTACAGTTCGGACTAGCGAGCTGTCTGACTAGCTACCTTTCGAACTAGCGACCTGTACCCCATAAAAGTTGTACAAGTGTATTTTGTACACATTGGTCCTATATGCACAAATCCCTCCAAAATCCCTTTAGTTTTTGAGCTTTCAAGTACTCACTAGTCTGTTTTTGGCCAATCAAGAGGTCCAGCTTGGTTAGTTTTCTGCTTTGCCTGGTATACCAGGCAAAGCAGAAAAAAATGAGAAGCGTTTTTCACCACAAGGCATCGAGTGCTACAATATTGGTTTACAGCAAATGTTGGCCAACCCTTGGGAAGTTTTAAAAAGGGCAATTGAAGAGTAGGTACCTCCAATAAATATCAGCCCCTTATACTTCCAACAGTAGTGTGACAATTGTTTTTAGTAGTTGTCTTCAGGGTCTTGGTTTTTCTTTTGATAACTAACGGGCCACAGGCCGCACCACGTTTATTTTCCTCTCCGTCGCTCCTGCTGCCATTATTATCATAAACACTTCAAGTGATGCAAAAATCTTTTGGAAATAGTTCAGGGACGATGTTGAGTTTCCCAATGCCCCCTTTGAAGAAATACTTTATTCCTGGGGGCACTCAAGTATAATGTTGCAGGAATAGCGTGACCACAGTTTTTCAAAACAAAGTGTGGAGGGTTCTGAAGCCAAAATATATCCTTTTCCCCCTATTTACACCCTAAATCGTGATTTTATTGATACCGTTTTCACACTTTGCTGTTTTTGATACCCTAAACAGTGTCACCTGATTCACCCTTCAGTCCTAAAAAACAACCCTAATTCACCTTTTCTTGGTCACACTATGCCTGTAACATTATACTTGAGTGCCCCCCACCCCCACCCCTGGACTTTCTTTCATTAATGTTGTGAGATAAAAATGATGATTCAAATGATCTTATCACACATTTTTTTTTCTTTCCATTACAGATGCCCTTTATAATAAGGGAAATATGACACATGTTCCAGCAGCTGGTGCAATGGACTTTCGACAAGAACAGATCATATTTCAACCGGGACGTCCACCACCACAATCTCTTCATCAACCACCAATTGGTCATTACAACATGAATCCTATGCAACACAGTGTCTACACTACTGATAAAGTGAGTACTGTTACAGAGACACATCAACCAACCTCATCATTGGCTAAACCTTCATCAGAAATGCAGACAGGGAGTGTTTACGCTAGTGATAAAGTGAGTACTGTTACAGAGACCCCATCATCATCAGTGGCTAAACTTTCATTAGAAATGCTTGCAGGGAATGTCTACACCACTGATAAATTGAGGACTGTTACAGTGACCCCACCATCATCATCAGTGGGTAAACTTACTTCAGAAATACTGGCAGAGAATGTCTACGCTACTGATAAAGTCAGCACGGTTTCAGCAACCCCATCATTGGCTGATCTCTCATCGGAAATTCTTGAGTATATATTTCTTCACCAAGTCATAAGCGTTATTCACGTGGATGAATTTGGTAATGACAGTCAGGTATCATGTCATCATACAACAGGCTTGAAGTTGAAGGATATTTTAGACATGATAGTTTCTACCCATAATGCAACATGTTTTCAGCATACTGGTGCAATGTTTGATCACAACTCAGTTCAGGTTCGTTTTGCTCTTGAGACGGAGGATGATGCACAGAGACTGAAAATGGTTCAGACAAAAGATATGGTGTGTGTTGGGGTTCAAACTGATAATGCTGCTATTGTGAAGACCAATCAGACTAAGACAACAAATCGTCCTTTAAATATTGATCAAGATACGACCAAGACGGCCATTCAGGCTGTAAATGTTGATCAAATCAAGGCTGACGCTGTAAATATTGATCAAGACAAGACTAAGACAGCCAACCAGGCTGTAAATATTGATCAAGACAAAACCAAGACAGCCATTCAGGCTGTAAATGTTGATCAAGACAAAACCAAGACAGCCAACCCGTCTGTAAATATTGATCAAAATCAAAGCAAGAATGTCCCATCTAAATTTGAGAGTGACATTGATGATGATTTCACTGCTCTTGAAAACACAAATAATTTACAGACTGATATAAAAGTTGAGGAGGGAAAGGAATTAAAAAATGAAGATTTTTTTGACGTTATAATATCAGATGTCCCCGTTAAAGGCCGTCCAGCCCAATGCACAGTGTGTGGGAAGCGTTTCAGATCAAGGTGTGCTCTCAAAAGACACTCCAAGGTCCACGAGCCCGGCCATAATCAACATCCATGTCAATTTTGTGATAAAGTTTGCAAAACAAAATGCCATTTAGAATTGCACATGACTACCCATACAAAACCAGCTAAAAAGAGGCATAAAAGGAGACGACGGGTAAAAAATGAAGTCGAATCTGATCATGATCAGTCACCTATAGCTAAAAAGGTGAAAATAAAAGCTTCAACGACATGCACAACTTGTGGTAAAACTTTCCAGTTTCCACGGAGTTTGAAACGTCATGAGAAAGTACATCTCAAAAAAACTGTATTCCCATGTGGTCATTGTGAGAAAGTCTGTAAATCTGCACATTATTTGAAATTACACATGATGGTGCATAAAGAAGTAAAACAGCACAAGTGCCCACAATGTGATCTGACTTTCGGAAGAATCTGCGATCTTAGGCAACACAAAGTCATTGTACACAATATTCGTGAGCAGTTCATTTGTAAAATTTGTGGAATGGCCTACGCGCAAAATGTTAGTCTTCGAGATCATATGTTAGTTCATTCTGGTAAAAAGTCATTGTTGTGCGAAACATGCGGCAAAACGTTCACTCGACCGTTACTTTATACACGTCACATAGCGTATCATGTCGCAAAGGCAAATCCAGAGGTGTTTAAGTGTAACGTGTGCTCTCGGTCTTACCATTCACAAACCTTGTTGAATTCTCATGTCCGTAATGTGCATCTAAAAGAGAGAAACTTCAAGTGCACTGTATGTGGTTTAGGGTTCTTTACAAAACAACAGCAGCGCAGCCATGAGCTTGTCCATGGTGACAAATCAGAGCATGTCTGTTCATTTTGCGGCAAAGGATTTGCGAAAAAAGTAACCCTATTTGGACACATCCGACGACATATTGGACACCGCCCATTTCGATGCAGCATCTGTAAGAAAAGCTTTACGACGTCCACTTTCTTATCAATCCATAGCAAAACGCATACAAAACGAGAAAAACCTGCACGACCATTTCAGTGTAGTCATTGTACTGCGACTTTCAGCAACAAAACAGCTTTGTTAAACCATCAAAATAGACACACAGGGAAAAAAGATCACAAGTGCAACTTTTGTAATGCTGCTTTTGTCACTCGCAGTGATCTACTGAGACATCTTAAGACCCACACGGGTGGACGTCCTTTCAAGTGCACACACTGTGAGCAACGGTTTGCGAAAAAGCGTGAATTAATTGAACATGAGGCAGTACATGCGTGTGAGTGGAACTTTGGAGAATTACCTAGGCCTATTGCAATCACAAAAGTTGTAGAACATAAAGTCAGTCAGGGAGAACAGCTGATTCAAACAGAATACTTGATAGAGCAGGGGGTACGGCCAGTGATGGAGCAGTCTAGCTCAATCCAGCAGGTGGTACGCTCAGTGATGGAGCAGCCTGGCTCAATCCAGCAGGGGGTACGGCCAGTATTTGAGCAGCCTGGCTCAATCCAGCAGGGGGTACGCTCAGTGATGGAGCAGCCTGACACAATCCAGCAGGGGGTACGGCCAATGATGGACCAGCCTGGCTCAATCCAGCAGGGGGTACGGCCAGTATTTGAGCAGTCTGGCTCAATCCAGCAGGGGGTACGCTCAGTGATGGAGCAGCCTGGCACAATCCAGCAGGGGGTACGGCCAGTGATGGAGCAGCCAGGCTCAATCCAGCAGGGGGTACGGTCAGTGATGGCAGATGTAGCTTCAAAGTTCATGCAGTCACACATTTCTTCTTGAACCCGAAATCTTTTTATAATTGATGTATTATTCATTTCAAAAGACACATAAAATCTGATGATAACCCATTTTTTGTAATTCTGTGAATTTTGTCTCAAAAAAGATCGCTAATTGCGAGAAAAAATAACTATAAATTTTAACTTTTTTTGGCCCGGTCGATTCTTATTTCCTGGTTAGATTCTGTATCTAGGAAGATAATAATGAGCACTTACTTCGTATTCATGCAAAAAAATTGATGTGTTTGGGGACGAAAGAAATGATGAAGCTTCATGTGACTGAATGAAGCCGGATCTACTGGCTGGATTAAGCCATTTTTTGACTAAAAAAGAATATTTTTTTCTCTGTTTAGATTTTAGATGTTATTTTTAAGAAGATAACGTTCACTGTGACGACTTTAGGGGTAACAATACAATGTAGACTTGCGAATGGCAGTTTTGAATTTTACGCCTGTCATTGTTAGTTAAAGTCAGTTAACACTCACACAGTCCGCTACCCACGCACACTATCGTTATTATCAGTCGTTTTTAGTTACAATTAAGTCTGTTACCCTCTGTCGTTACCCTACTTCACTGTGTAAACGGACCTTTAAAAGGAAAAATTTGTATGGGGTCAAAAGATACTAATCCTACTATGTCGTACTACATGTGGCTGAAGGAAATCAGTACATTGTATTCTACTGGATTCAACCGTTCTCCCTGACTGAAAATGCAACAGTTTTCTTTCAATCTCTGCCCCAGAGGGTAAATTGGTATTCTGACCGGGTAACCACCCGCATTACCAAAAAGGTGAGACCAGGACAGGTCTCGAGAATTGCAATATATAGGGTATTAAAATCGGCATGGTACTCTGCAGGTCTCACATAAGTCTGATAGCTAGGGTATCAAACTAAGATAGAATGGTTGAATTATTATTAAATGACATTGGTGTCTTGAAGTACCAATAAAAGTGCTTCAAATAAACATTTCAAATGGTGTACAATAAAAAATACATCTTACCAATGATTTCTATGGTCACAGATAGGGTATTCATTCAAACAGATTTGGTAGATTTATGGTCTCAGATAGGGTATCATTTCAACCATTTTTGGTCTCACATAGGGTCTAGCACCTTCGGAACCTGTGGAACTCGAGTGGTTACCCGGAAACAAATATCAATTACCCCCTTCGATCCCCAGGCCTTTGTAAGGCATCATCAGCATGAGGTTCAAATTGTGGGTATTCTGGTCCTTTCTCTGATGTGTTTCAGGCATGTTAAAAAAAAAAGATTTCCTGCTCTCTATCAATGGTGCAAAATGTTGCCTTGGGTGACTGCATGGAGACTGTGAACCTATAACCCTCACCTTGGGTGTCGGACAATAGGCCATTTTCATAAAAATAGCTATTGCTTGTAAGCAAAAGACATTAAGAAAAGACAATAGCTAGATTAGGAAAAGATTTATTAGCTTCAGCAACTGCTTTTAAACATACTTGCAACGTTTTGCTTTGACTGATTCCTTTTTCTTGTCAGGAATCAACCCATACAAGGCTAACATTTGCTGACATGAAGTTAGAAATTGCTCTTTCTATACTTTGATCAACCCCAAATAGGCGGGCCTCTTCACATCGTGAATTGATACAGATAAGCTGTGCGTAGCTGGACACAGCACAACTGCAGGAGACGCAGCGCACGTTGCATGTGTGACTCGCGCATCATTATCTACTGCGTGCGTGCAACTGGGATTATGTTTGTTTGCGGATGAAGAAAAGCCTCATAATTCCCGCCTATTTAATGTTGATCAAAGTATAACATGGTAGTTTTCAGGTAGGCCTACAATGGTTACAGCAAGCCACCATACATTGGGTTGTATGCATAAATAGGAAGTATTTGCTTCAAGTAAAAGTATAAGTAGTTACTTTCAAAGTAAGAGTCAAATTATAAGTAAAATCTCGATTTGGTATGCATATGCCCAGGGGCCGCTTGAAGAAGGTGCTACGCATGTTCGTCACAGCACCTCAAAAATCGGACCCTAAAATGATTATGTCGAAATCATGCACAGCAAGTTCCAACCCTTAATGTCATAAAATATTTAAAATTATACCCCTAAGTGCCGTGATGTCGTAATGCACTAAAATTGACTCCTAAATGTCGCAATGGAAATTTGACCCAATAATGGCGTAACACACTGAAATGGACCCGTAACAGCGTAACAACACTATTTTCTGCCACAAAAACTTGAATAATACATTGGAAGCCTTTTCTGTAGTCTAAGTTATTTTTTGGAATTTTAGAATAGCTGGCCAAAAAGTGGCCCTAAAGTAGAAGATAGCGTATATCATAAAAAGACTACATGTACCCTTAATGTTGAAAAATACCCTGAAAAGGCACCCATTTATCTAAAGACATCGACGACGCCAATGGGGCAAAATCTGACCCTTTTTCAACGTTTTTTTCTTACGAGCATGTGTACCATTTTTTCTTCGACCCCCCCCCCCCCCCCGATGCATATGGCCCATTATCTGTATTGATTTGTTGTATTTTTCGACAAATAGCATTATTTGTAACAAAGATAACACAGCTCTTGTAAGCTTGTGTGTGTTTTCTTACACAGCACAAATATAGCCTAAAAAATGAATGTATGCAGTGATAAGTTCCTCATATAGGATCTTACTATATAGTAATTGCTACATGTCATAAGCAAAAGGTCAGTGTTTTGAATAAAAATGTAAGCAATTACTAACCAGATTCATGAGCAATTGCTTGAATGGGGTCAGTAATAGCTTTTGCAGCCTTGAGAGGGCTTTTTCTTGCAAGTTAATGCTAGCTTTTAAGAATAGATATTCAAGAAAAAACAAACTCCACGGTGCAGAGTCTATACTTTACAGAAATTTCTTCAAATCAGGATTAAAGGGGCAATTCATGATTCTGAGCTAAAAAGAACAGTACAAGTAGTAGTAGTAGTAGTAGTAGTAAAACAATCTTTATTCAGGGTTTTAAAGTTCTCATATCAGTTACAGAAACTGGTCTTCCATGAGACCCTGATAATTAAATAAATATGAAAAATATAATATACAATAAAAAAAATACAGTGTATTTAAAAGACATTAATTGCATGAACAATGCATAAAAATCAACATGTGCATGTATACAACATAAGTGTATACTGAAAATTTCACGTAATTCGGACCATTCGTTTTCAAGTTAAGGTTTTCAGCATTTTAAAAGTCCCATGGGCTACTGTCTTGTAATTTAATTATAAATTGATACATGTTTTCACTTTTCTCAAAACTGCAGGTCATTTAAAAGTATGGCTTGGGTATTGTAAAAAAAACAAGGATTGGATTCTTACTAGCTAGAGGTGACCTTGAGGATGAAAAGTGGATCATGAATTGCCTCTTTAATTTGGAAAACATTGATTCTTGATTTTTACAGTGTGCATGCAGGCCTATTATGTGGCATACATAGCAATTGAATTTTTTAACTGAATAATTAAATTTCTTTTTTAGAGTGTAAATAGTTATTTAAATATTTTGGCCCGTATTCCAGAAAGGTGTTTAGCTAAACCATGGTTTAACTGAACATCAACTGTCCATGAATGATACACACTGTTGCAGCTTTCAAGCGGAACAGTTCAATGAGCCGTGCGTTTGACGTGAATTAAAGCCGTGCTTTAGCTAAACACCTTTCTGGAATACGGGCAATAGTGTTCCAGTATCTCAGAACATTAAAAATAAATGAGAAGTATGAAAAATCATTTAGTTATCTCTTTTTTTACATGTAACTTTATTCAAGATACAAATGGAGGACCCTAGAACTAAATGGGAGTTAAGTCACAAAATCTTGAAAATCGAGTTGTCAATTTCCTGCTACAGAATTCTCATTTCTACATTCTGTACAAGTTTTGTAGTAATTTGATGATCAGAGCATGTGTAAGAGTCACTGCGTGATACAGCAATACCATTCAAGACAACACAAATCAGTGGCGTAGCCAGGTTTTCGAAAGTGGAGGGGCCACAATATGAAGATGAACCGACAGAATTGGATTGACCATGCGAGTGGAGCGAACTAAGCGATCAGAACGAATAACGGGTGGGGTCCAGGGGCCCGCCTTAGGGCCCCTGGAGGGGGTCCAGGTAATTTTTGCAGGAACCGACATTGGCAGACGACCTACGGCCAGCGGTCGGCTCAAGTTTACCGACGGGCGATTTTTTAACCGACAGACGGTCAGTAATGGGGGGCCACGGCCCCCCCTCTAGCTACGCCACTGACACAAATGATGATGTTTGTGCCATTTTCTCAGTTTTTACTCACTGTGACTTAACCCCCTTCTGGTTCTAGGGTCCTCAACTGTAGACTACATATGAGGGGTGTTCAATATATTCATGGCCTGGGGTAGAAGGAGATAAGCTATTCAAGTTTCAACAAGTTCAACATCATCCCCAAACTTTTCCATAAACATTTTGAGATTTTTGCATCATTTGAAGTATTAGCGGTAATAATGACAGCATGCAAAGTTTCATTGTCAAATTCAAACCATATACCAAAATATTTAGATATTCTCTTATTTTTAATTATCGTTTTTGACAACGATAAATACTGCCCTCTATAGTTGAATTTCTAGAATTGGCCTTTTCAGGAGATCTAATAAAAATTCCAAATTTCTTTTGATTTTTCTGCAATCTATGATGAAATCTTTGGCTCTTTCTCATTGTATAGCATCAATAAATATGTTTAGAGAATAGCCTCATACCCAAAATTAACAAATTACAGTTCAAATTTTGGACTTTTTAAAGGTTTTGACCCAAATTTTCCTGATATCTGGTAATTGACGGTTATTTTGTAGCATATGAAGTGTAAATCATCGACAAACAAAATTTTGTCCAATGCCCCTTTAACATGTTATGAAGTTTATCTTGATTGATAAATATTTTGAAAGTTTCAAGTAAATACCGCTTTCATTTTTATTTTACACAACCATCAAACTTGCTGAAACTAAGCATTAAAAATCAATTAAAAATAACCATTACAAAACCATGAACTCCCAAATGTATCTCCTCCATAACTTTTTTGAAATCTATCTCCTCCATAACTTTTTTGAAATCTGCAGCCAAATTCTTTTCTTCATATTTTGTCTTTTTCAAGTGTTGACACCTTTTATAATTGTCTTCTCTAAATTTGTGTAATTTAGGAATAGAGCCTACACAAATGTAGGGGAGAAATTTTAAGATTAATGCATGTAAGTTCAGTTTTATTATTTCTTCAGTTTTAATTAGGCAAAAATCAACTTTCAGAAACCTGTAAATGACATTTTACCCCATGTAATTTCATCTCTAGCTATCTTTTGAAAACAGTCGGTGACCCCAATTTTTTTTTCTTGATTTGACATCCACTTGACATTCACAATTGACCAGCAAAATATTAAAAAAATTTACAGGTAGCAAGTATTTGAAAAATCAGCATTTTGTAGTATAGGAAATCACACATAAAAAGTTTTATCACTGAAGGCCTGTTGGCTCAGAAGCACTTGTAGCTACTCGTTACTATGGCGTGTACCGGAAAGACAATGCGTAAAAAACTAGAGCGTGTGTTGCGTTTTGCGTATTAGGCGCAAATCTTACGCTTAGATACCACACGCACGTTTTGTCAAAATCTTGCCGCCACTGACTAACAGGCAACAACTAAGTTTCTGTAATGCTGCTATCTGTTGGTGAATATTAACACTGCGATCGTCTTTAAGGCAAGTCCAAAAAACCTACATATACTGAGCTACTAAGTCAAAATTCTACCCCTGACAATACTGATAAAATGAAACAAACCTTGACACGAAGATACCATTTGAAACTACTTTGCTCTCCAGGTAGTAATCATAAGCAGAATTTACTCTTTACCTAGAAGTATCTACTAGAGAGCTGAGCTTTCGATACTCTAGCAAGCATCTTCAGAGCTTGATGAAGATGACTAGAGAATCAAAAGCTCAGCTCTCCAATTGTCCCTCTGGCAGTTTACATGTATGTGTGCATGTATGATACTTCAAGACTCTGAACTGTAGATTGCTTGACATTTGTGTATCCAGGTGGGGATGAGCTACTCAGCGAAACTAAAGCTCTGAAGATCACTCGCTAATATATCGAAAGCTCAGCTTTCTTATATGGATGCCTCCACAAAAAGAATAAATTCTGCTCATGAAACAAACCTTAAATATTAAAGTTCATTTGCCCTCCCATTATATCAAGAAAAGTTGCACATATTTCTGTTTACACTGCCGGATGAATTTTTCTTTGGCCTATATTATACTTTGATCAACACTACGTATTAGGCGGGCCCAGTGTTTCTGCTAAGGCTGTATGGCGCGCCATTGGCGCAGGAGCGTTAAAAATTGGTGCAACAAGTTTCTGAAAATGTGTGAGAAAGATATTTGTCTACATGTATTAGTCTATGTAGCTTTATTGAGCTAATTATCAGCCACAACTCATGATTTTGGCGCAAGCACCTCTTCAACTTTATCAAACTTGCTCGAATTGGCGCAAGCTCAAAAACCTTAGCGGAAACACTGGGCGGGCCTCTTCACATTGTGCTTTGATATTAAAGCGTGTGCGTAGCTGAACACAGCACAACTGCAGGAGACCCGGCACACATTTACATGTAAATTGCGCATCAGTATCTACGGCGCACATGTAAGTGGGATTATGTTAACTTGCTTAATAAAACTTAAAAGCCTCATTCCCGCCTATTTAGTGTTGATCAAACTATAGCACTTTGACTTGTCCGTTTCATTGCAGAGTAGTGTTGCCATGAATGAGCTCATGCTTTGACAGCTGCTTCCTCTTATGAAACGCCTGATCACAATGCTGACATTTATGCGGTTTTCCCCCGGTATGCATCCGAAGATGTCGCACCAAATCACTACGCGACACAAACCCCTTCCTGCAAAAATTACACTCATGATCTTTGACCCCTGCGTGTCTCTTCACATGTTCATTTAATTGCCCTTTATATCTAAATTTTGCAGGACAACTATTGCACTGAAATTTTTTCTGTTCCGGTTTACTTTCACCTGTGTGCGTTTTCTCGTGTCGTTCTTTGTGCGCTCTTGTCGCAAATCCTTTCGCGCACTGAGCACACTTCCAAGGTTTGTTTCCCGTATGTATCATTTCATGAGTCGCAAGTGATTTTTGTTTTATAAATCCTTTCTGACAATACTTGCATCTGTATTCCATTATACCAGAGTGTGCTTTTTCATGTGCAACCAATTGATAGCGGTAAAAGAATTTCTTATCGCAGAAAGTACAAACATTATCCCGTTCTTTCATATGAGTCAGCCTGATGTGTATTTGAAGCTGTCTATCCTCAGAATATGAGCTTGTGCACATAGTACATTGGAACACCTTGGGGTTATTTTTAACTTTATGCCTGAACATATGACAGCGTAACAGTTCCGGGCGACGGAAAGTTTTATCGCAGAGCTTGCAAGGAAATGTTTTACCCGAATGCTCAAATAGGTGATCTTTCAATGTGAACTCATTCTTGTAGATAGAGCCGCATATATTGCACACATGCCTTTCAACCATGCCGTGTTCTTTAACCATATGCTGTTTCAACTTTACTAAAACCCTGAATGTCTCCCCGCACTTTTTGCAACTGTGAGAGGGCGCTTCTACATGGATTTGCTGGTGTCGCTGCAAACTTTGAACTGTTTTACAAACCTTATCGCACTGTGGGCATGGGTGAATGTTGCGATCAGGATCATGCCTGGGCGTGTGCTTGTTCAATTTCCAACGAGACTGGAAAACCTTATTGCACACAAGGCATTCAAAACCTATAGATTTGTCATTCTTTGTATGATTTTCAATGTGACGTTCCAGTTGTTTTTGAGTTCTGAAATTTTTACGACAAATCTGGCACTTGTGCTCGACTTGTGGGCCTGTTTCTATCAAAACATGAGTACTATTTTTGTCTTCCAAGTTAGTTTCCTTGCTTAAATCTTCAGATAACTTCAACCCATGATCTTGTTTTGCCACTCCTTCCTCTTCAGGAGGAAGAAGGTCACTACTGACAACTTGATCAGTCGTTCTAGATTTGTCAACAGAATTAATGTTTGAGTTTTGCTCAAACTTATTCAACTGTTCAAATTCCTGTAAGGCAATTTCATGTGTATGTGAATTATTTGATGATTGAATTGTTGACGGTTGAGTCATTTCTGTCAGTGATTTTTGTGCTGTTGATGGTTGAGTCATTTCTGTCTGTGATTTTTGAACTGTTGACGGTTGTGTCATTTCTGTCAGTGATTTTTGAACTGTTGACGGTCGAGTCATTTCCGTCAGTGATTTTTGGTGAGATTTGATGATACCAATTGGTATTGGTACAAGTTGATTTCCTGCTTGATTTTGTGGCACCAACGATGGCTGAATCAGCCTTTCAATGCCACTTATAGATTGTGCTTTTCCATGTTCCAATATATGATCAGGGCCAAGTGATTTCTCCACTTGAGGTTCATATAAATGATCACCTTGTACTGATGTCAAATCTCCCGATTCTTTCAGAAGAATTGTACCTGTGTCCACAATTTTGGACATTTCAATGTCTCCATTACCTTCGATCAGTGGTTCTGGCAAATTCTCTGTAGTCTCTTTTGCTTTGTCTTGTCCAGTATGCCCAGATATATATACTTCAACAGAAGTTTTGATATAGTCTACAGAAGAAAAAGGTTGATCAACCGTGATTTTGACAATGTTTTCGGCCACTTTAATGTCACTGTGTTGACAAAGATTTCTGTGGCTGTTTACCATGATTTGTGCGATATCTTTCCAAGCCATACCTGACACATGCATGCATGACTTTGCTGCTTCAGCAGAAGGACTGGGTGATGTGTCCACTTTCTTCATGTGAATAACCTGCAGAAAATAATAATTAAATCTTTTGAGTATGCATCACCTTGTTTAGGCTTTCGCCAAGGAAACCCAACTTGGTACTTGGTACCAAGTAAGCTATAAGGAAGCTTATTTTTAACAGGGATCCCAAGATGTTTTTAAATCAGTTTTGAATGCAGGAGGAAGACCGGAGTGCCCGGAGAAAAACCTGCGTAAGCGAGTATGGACTGAAAACCAAATGCACATAAAGCGTTCGGACCGGGACTCGAACCCGGGACCTCATTGGTGCAAGGCGAGGTAACTACTTCTGCGCCAACCCGATACAAGATTGTCAGAAATACCTGATATCTGGAGAAAAACTGAAATCTGAAATTAGAACAGCTGTAATTGATAAAATATAATTCAAGTATAATGTTGTAGGCATAGCGTGACCACTGTTTTTCAAAACACCCCCTAAAGGGCGGAGGGTTCTGAAGCCAAAATATACCCTTTTCCCCTATTCACACCCTACATGTAAATCGGGATTTTATAGATACACTGAAAAAGTACCGTAATTCTTGAAATTGCCCCAAAATTTTTGTTTTTGATACCCTAAAAGGTGTCACTTGATTCACCTTTAGTCCTAAAAAACAACCCTAATTCACCTTTTTCTTGGTCACGCTAAAATGCCTGCAACATTATATTTGATAGCCCCCCCTGGGTTGCAACCCCCATGCTGAAAGTCTTGCTATGCCACTGCAATGTAATCAATACACCAGATAATGCAATTATAAACAGGGTCAGAAGTTTGCGTCCCCGGGGATCCATTCTTGAAAAATAATATTGCGAAAATCCAACAACAGTTTCCACTAAAAACTTTGTGGTTGACTGGAAACACCATATGGAAAAAACATCGATGTACTGCAGTCAAGATCAACTGTTGTTTACATGTGAAGTTGTAGGCTACAATGTGGTGAGTATTCAAACAAATCTACATGGATTCTTCTAATTGAGATTTTGCGAGAATCTTCACCCGAATGGATTTGCGGATTCTTGTCAAATTTCTGACCCTGATGATAAATGCATAATTGAATATCCTGGCCGTTGCATACCTGGTGTGATATGACATCAGATACCATCTGCAGTGTCAATTCATTCCATGTCTGTGTTTGTGTCTCAGCATCAATCATCTCTGGCACATAGGGGGCGCTGTCACTCGTGATCTGATTGGCTACTGACTGCAGGAGTGATTCCACATCCATTGTGTCTATATACTAGATCTTCTTTGTCTGTTAAATGATCTGAAAGTAAATGAGAAGGCACAAATGAAAATACAAACTACACAGTATGTACACTACATGTAGGCCTATACAAAAATGTTAGGGATTCATTGTTTGCACCGAAAAACTCATATTCCATTTTGTTAGGATTTTATGGCCTCTCAAAGATGTGGCAAATTTGCCTTCAATTTGACAAAAATGACTTCAGAGCACGACATAGTAAATGGCAATCAGATTGCTTGTAGATTGTGGGTTCGAGCCCCGGGCCAGGCGGTTTTCGTTTCCGTGGGCAAGAAACTTTACTCTACTTACTCCGTGGTCGGACAGTCACGTAAAGCCGTGGGTCCCCTGTGCAAATGCTCCTTCATGGGGCAATGCATACAGATATACCTGGTTGTGGTGAGTCATTATTTGGCTGGTGGTTAATTGAATTATGATCAAAACACCAAGATCTGAAGATTAATTTGGATTAAGGGGGTCCAAAGTAGCCCCCTTGCACTCCCGGACTCAGATGGCATTTTTCCAAATTCTGAGGTCCAATCACTTTTACACAGAATGATTCAGAGCTTCTATTATATCTGAATTGTGTTAGGCCCTATATGGCCAGTAGATAGTACAAGAAATGAAAAAAATGCCCCCCCCCCCCTCGCCCTTGATTTTATAGATTCCCCCCTCTAAAAAAAATGCAACATGGCATGGTCCAGATTACAATGAGCCCGAAAATGACCAAATTCGGGGTGCCGCTGTGTGAAAAGTAGAACTCGACTTCTAGTCTTCTGTGTCTGTGATACCAGCCAGAGTGCCACATCTCTGAGAAGTATAAACCCTGGGAATTTCATTCTAATGGCATTCTTATTCTGGCCCGTAGCCAGGATTTTTTCAATGGGGTGCAGATTTTCAAAAAGTGGTTAAATGTTGTCAAATTTGGGGGGGGGGGTGCGACGCCCCCACTGCACCCCCTGGCTACGGGCTTGTTCTTATTTAATAGCAAAGCAGGTCACATTTTTTCGAAAATTACACAAATTTCGAAGATTAGCGATTTTGTAAATTGTCAAAATTAGCCTTATTTTATTTTAAAAAACCCACAAACGAATGACCCGGTTTTTTGGCTCTTGCCAATTAACACATCGCTCGAAATTACCCAGTTTTGTTACCCTCTACACCGAATGACCCCCTATTTTTTAATGTATTTCTCACCTATTGCCCCTACAGTTTTTGATTTCGAAAGCCAGTAGGAGCAGGTATGTCACCCCGGGGGGGGGGGGGGGGGGGGGCACTCACATATGTGGGCAGGGTATATATGTCCGGCGGTCAAGACCCCCTTTTTCAGGCCGCCAGGCCGCTCACTAGATCCTCATTTTCAGTATGATTCAGTTCTTTTGACCCCGTTTTTGAGAAAAATTACAAAATTTTAGCTCTAACTGCAAAAATTGCGAACATTTTCAGCTCAGGAGGCTATTTTTGGCCAAAATTTCAGTTCACTAGACCCCAAAAATCGGTTTCATATGTCAATTTTTTACAGAAAATCAGTTCACCTGACCCCAATTTCGGCGCTTTGCGCCTGACATACCTACCACTTTCAAATTTGAGTGCCCCCCCCCCTCGGGATGTCACCTTCATATTTGAATGCCCATCCTCCCCTCCCCGGGGTTCCGGGAGCGCTACGCCTCCTCAGAAAAGTACCTCACCCCAAAACAAACACCACTAGAAATACAATCACATGATCATGAATATTTCACTAATTTAGTCTCAGGCATGACTTGCCATTCTACGCTTTTTCATAAGTGGCTTATTGTAAGAATTGTACAGTACGTTCTATACTTTTAAGCAAACATACTTTATTTTGCTGCTTTCATACTCGTGTAGTTT